>JAQZBX010040361.1:0-15962 GCA_029593785.1 Cabassous unicinctus | reverse complement strand
GTTGAAATAAAAGATGTTGGTATTCAAAGGAAAAAATAAAGAATTCACTGAATGATTTGATTAGTCAATGGATTATTCTACTTAAAACCAAAATTTTACACTTAAGGCAGTTATTCCCTCTATTCCCATTAACGTTGTACCAAACTATTGGGACCAATCAGGTTACTATTCTACAGCCTTTTCCAATGAGTTGAAAGGGTACATTGAATATGAGTTTTCCCTAGTTACTTCTGACTTTAATATACCTAATTGCATTCTAAAATCCCAAAACAGAGTATTCTTTTCCAATTATCAAAATCCTCTACTTGAAGTCAAGTTATAGCTGTAGCTTTTGATTCTCTAGTTTGTACATATTCTTCACAAACACACAAGATGTTCTTTAAAACATAAATATAAAAATATTTCCTTCAATAAATAAGACATTACTTACCTACAATGCTGGTTCTCTGACAGATAACACCAAATAGTCATGACTACAGTTACACAGAGTTTAAACTCAGTCTACAGAATTTTTGAAAACTGTGTATTCAAGATTCTGCTCCATGTCTCAACTTAGAAACCCAAAAGTCCATAGAATAAGTCCTCATTGGATGAGGTAACCAAGTGCCCCAGACTAGAAGACAGAGGTTCTGATCCCATCTCTACCAGTAATTCATCATGGTGCTTTAAACAAATAACTGAAAAACCTTAGTTATGAGTTTGGAAATGAATAAGATTGTAAAATGCCATCTATCCTATCTACTTCCAAGTTGTGTCAAACAAGAAACTAGAAACTATATGAAACTGCTTTGTAAATTATAAAGCTCTACGCAAATATGAAAGTGTAAAATTATCTTATCCAGGATAGGTTAACTACTATATTGCCTTCTAAGCAAAGTCCATGTCTAGCCTTAGGATTTTTCTGGCCCTTTGCAAGAAATTATTTTGTCCAACAGTAACAGTAGATTCTCAGGAAGGGAACCTACAAGAACTGTTGAGGATTTTCTCTATGCAGCTTCTGAAACTGATAGAAATATCAAATAATTCAGCAACTGTTAAGTAAGCATGTTGCAACATAAGGATATAATGTAGTTATTTAGTATCGATAACATTTTCAGAGAACCAAGTTTAAAACTACAATTCTTATAAATACTTTTTGATATGGCTTGAAAGCAAGATTTTACCTGGAGACAGCCTGAGCAACACTCTCAGATGAGCAATAACTATCTTACACTTTCATTATATATAAATTTAAAAACTGCTATCAACGTTAGCATTAGTGAGTTATTCTTTACAAGATCTCAGGAATCTAGAAACCCTGACATTTTACCCACAATCTGTTCATGAAGGGCTATGATTAATACCAATGGTTCTTAAATGAAGCTATTCAAGGCCCTTCAAATATAAATTTATTAAAAGTATTTTTACAGAATGAGAGACTTCAGAGGTGGCTGGTCATACTTCACTTTCATTTGAATATTGTTTTCCAGTGATTATTTTTTTATTTGGAAAAAAAGCTCTGAACATTAATGCCTAAGACCTGAAATCTTCCATACCTGCTCTCCCTAGAGCCAGAATTTCAAAACTTAGAAATCAGCTTTAGTGTTTCTGATCCAAAATAAACAGTAAAAGGTCGATTCCCAAACAGAAAGGGCAATTCAAAGTTAACTACATGATTCCAATCAACTGGAACATTTAGGTCAAAAAGAGAGTCATCAGATTTTATCTACCATTAAAATCTATCAACTTTGAAGATCAGGGAGCTTTGAAGTAAAGTATGTTTCTTTTCATTCCTCCCAACTCCCCTAATTCCTTGAGAAGGCATTTCTAGCAAAATATCCACAGCTTGAGTCTTGCTACAGAAAAAGATACTCTGTATTTTGTTGCACACAGTGAAGTTCTCCATTTGGGAAAATAAATATATGAAAGCACACTGTGGATTTCTGGGGCTGGGGAAGGGGGGTGGCATCCTTATAGAAGCAAAATGGAAGTACCCAGAATATCTGCAGATTCTTTTCCCTGAACTATGACCTATAATTTACTTTGAATCAGGTCTAAGGCTAGGACTCTATCCACAGTACCCTTCTAAACATTACAAGTGATTACATGACCTTGTATGTGATATCCTTGCAAATAAGATGGATAAATTATAGGCTGAATACTGATAGACAGTTGCTGATTAAATAATCAGTTCAAACTTAGAGGAAAGTTTCGACGTAAATGAGAAAGAATTATGTCCTTCTGACTCTGGAAAAGAATTATGCCCTATTCAAGTATTTTCTATTAATAACCTATTTTTAAAACTAGCTATCAGGAAATATTCATTCCCTTCTGGAGGAAATATTCATGTTTAAGCTGGGCAATACCCAATCCCCAGTTTTAAAAGGCAATTAATTATCTGGATAAACTCCTCCAGCAGAGGGAGAATAAAGAAGAGAAAAATTATTTGATGTGTTTACGTGTGGGTATATAGGATGAAAATAATCCATCTACCCCAAGTGCCTTTTATCAACATTTCCAAACTGCCAAAATTTCAGTTGGGCCTTGAAGACACTATATAGGTATTATGATGATATTCTTAACAAAAATAAATTGAATAAAAAGAGCCAGGATTATATCTAATCGATTATCTTGTGGGTTATATCCAATCATTCTAACCAAAAAGCATAGGAATTGGGGGGTGAGGAAGTGGAGAGAACGATTTTGCTGAGACTATATCTGACATAATCAAACACCCTGTCCCAAATTTCCTTAAATGATCTCTAACCAAGATGCTAATAAAAATGTTCCCTCTCCATTCACTTCTTCCCTCTGGGAAAGAAAGTTCAAAGTCATGTGTCAGAACGTGGTATCTTCAAAAGATTTGAAGCAAAGCAAAAAAGCAAGAATGAGTGACATCTTTTGCCCGAAGTCCCAATGAGCCATTAATTTGAGAATATTTCCTTAACACAGCAACCAAATTCTCAAGGACTCTGTATAACCTACGGTACCAATGAAACTGTATTGCTGTCATCCTCAAAGAGTTATGAATATGGAACATCACCCTTTAAATGTTATGCCACAATGTTTGGATAATTATCTCATGGGAACAATATCTTTTAGAACCAAAATCAGAAGAGCTCTCAACAAAACAATAATACTATAATGAACTACTGGAACAATACTTTCTGTGAATAACAACAACCAGTCAAGCCTTGAGAGAGCATCTTCTCTGCCAAAGAAACAACAAAAAGTAAAGAATAAAACTAACAGAATATCATTTTTGTAAAAAAATTCACACTTCCTGAGTTTTTGGATCTTCCCCCGAGATATATGCTCTGCTTCCTTGAGCCTACAGAATACTCTGCTTTTAAGAATTGACACTATATATTAACAATGGTTAGAACTCAACTTATGTCTAAGGAAAAAAAGTTCATTTATGGGTTGCTTTTCACTTCAAATTGGACTTTAGTCAAACACTTCAAATTCATGAAAATGCTAACATTTTCACAGAAGTCAATTTATAAAATGCTCAGAAAAAATGATCCATTAAATCCAATATTGAAATACTATTTAAAAACAAGAAAAGTTAAAATTTCAGAAGAAATCTATGCTAAAAGGCCACCTTATTACCATATATAAATATGAACTATTTATAATGCATGGCAAAAAGAATATTATATCCTACAAGCAGGACTTGATATATTGATCTGATACATACCATGATCTGGCAACTGTCACAACAAAAACATTGGAAAAGTTTGCTCCCTTAAAGCTGAATATTTTTAGGCAGCCTATATAATCTGATTGTGGTATTAATTCAAAAGGCTATTCCGTAGAAAAAAGGGTGATCATTTATACAAATAAGCCTGTCTTTTACTCTTGCTGATCATGATATTTACGATGAGCACTGTTTGTTAGCGGTCCTTTCCAGATTACTCAGACATAGCTCCAATTCACTTGTGTACTTCCCAGTATACTTTAATGGAAATCTAAGCTATATTATGAAAAATTTGGACACAGAATTAAAGTTCCAAAATTTATGGAAAAGGTTGAGAATTTGTAATATTTTAAAATACTGTCTACCTTTATATTTAATATTAGGAAAAGCTGTGTCAAATGCTTTATGAAAACAACTGTTGCTAATATACCAATTGCAGCAAACAACTGTCATAGTGTTAACAGGGATATCTATTTCTCCAAGTAAAAGTCACAAAAAGTCAAAGATGCTACATAAAGTATATTTTTAAACTTTAAAAATTAGGAATTTTAAAAAGTAACTAAGATAAAAAGACTTCTAGCCTGTCAGATTTCCCCATATGTGGATGATGTCTATGCACTCACTGTTTCACACTATCTGAAAGGCATAGACATTTCATAAAACTAAAACTACAAATCAAAGTGTATTGTAAAAATTGAAGTTTCTATTTTATAAATTGACTCAAATTTTAAAAAATACAATAAAAAACAAAACCACCATTAATTCTATTTCCATGTGTCTTTTCTAATGAAGATATGTGAAATGTCAGAACTAGAAATACTATATTGTTATAGAAAAGAATAATAAAATTAAGTTTTAAAGTCACTCTTTTTTAGGAGTTTTTTTTTCCAGAGTTGAGAAAAACATTATGTTAAACCTAAAATTTCAGCTAAAGCCTTAATTTCAGCTGTAATAAAAATGCTATGAATAGACATATGAATAAATATTGAAAACTTGGGGAATAATAAACAAAGCAGAATTCATGGTTACCATATTTACACATACTCTTTGTTGTGTTTCAGTGCCACATGATCTGATTCAAAGTAATAAACATCAGGATCATCATCTTCCTCTTCTATAATGTGCTGATTGGCACTCTCTTTGGCAGATGGTAAATGTCCAATATTGAGTCTTGCCTCTGAGGGTGGCTTACTTAGTCCTTCACTTCCATAATTTTCAGAGTCACAACATATCCCTTTTTCATTCTGAGAAATTTCATCTGGATTTGTATAAGACTCATTTATATTATCACTAACAGTTGCATTTGTTTCACTGGGACTAAGATTATTCTCCTCAAATTGTCCATTTTCTCTGCAAGGAGAACTGCTTTTAGTGGGACTACCTCTGGTAGGGGCCGCCCTTCGTGGTGAAGTTCTCAGGGTATAACGATGTTCTTGAGGTTCTCCTAAAGACATCATTTGAGCTGAAACACAGTCTAGAACAGAAGATGGTGCTGGATCTCCAGACACTGGCATACTCTCAAGATTTGTTTCCAGGACGTTATTGTTGTTTTCATTACACTGCTCTTTTGAGGCACTGCTATCTCCTACCACATCTACTTCCTCCTCAGAATCCCTTAAAGATGACTGAATTTCAGAAAAGGGCCCTGCAGCTGGCTCAGTAGTCAGCTGATTAACATGTTCCGCAGGCAAGCAGGCAGTTACTATTTTGTGGTCCTCCAATTTGACCTGCACTTCTGAATTTGTGCAAGGCACGTTATGGTCTATATAACTGTCTTCCTTTCTACTATCAAGGAACATTGAAGTTTGGGTATCCGAATCCCCATTTTCAGCTACTGATTTTTCCTGCAACACATAGGAACGAGTGCTATTTTGTTTAGTGTTCCCTTCAGGCTGACAGTCATCACAGTTTATAACAGCTGAATCACTGTCATCAACACCACTGACAGCCAAATAGCCTGTGATTTCTTCAACTACTGCAGAATTAAGTGGCCCTTCCTCACTGACATTCACCTTTTTAATTTCCCCTTTCTCACCATCATCCAGTATAAGACATCGACAAGCTCGTTTAGTCCCTTGAAAATCTGCATCATTGTCCACTACTGTGTTCCTCTGTTCTACTGACTCCTTGTCTGATTTTATAGGTGAATCTTCTTCTGAACTGTTTGGTGCTTCAGATCTTAGACAACGCTTAATTCTTTTTAAAACTGGTGAAACAGGTTCTGTTTGCCTTCTCTCACAATTTTCTACAGCCTGCCTTTCTATGTTATCCTTTTCCGAAGAAGATAGTCCTCTTTTCCTAGGGCTTACCCATGATTCTCGAGTACTTTGCTGTTTTAAGTCAGTGGTTCTTCCATTACTATTTCCTTTCTGAATCTGTACAGGTTCTGGTCTCTTCTTTGGTGATCTTGATCGTACTTGAGAATGAGAAGAGATTTCTTCAGGATGAGCAATGCTACGATTCCTTAAAGTTCTACCACAAAAAGATTCATCCAAGCCGTTTAACCCCACTGTTGATCTTGTAACACGAGTAGATCGGGAAGCAGCCATACTATGGCAAGTCCCTACAATACGGTCATCATGATCCACTCATTGGGAAACCTTCAAAAACGTAAACAAAATAATGAGAAAAAGGTAATAGTTAATATACCTAAAACAAAAGTATAAAGCTATAACTTTTTAATCCAAGAACAGCCAACATTAATAAATTACGTGACATAATTTATTAACAGTTCCAATAATGATATTAATAATAGCTAACACTTATATAGGACTTAGTATGTTCCTCTTATTCTGTCTTGCTGTATACTTGCTTCTCAGATACATAGGCGTAAAGTGCCCAGAAAAGATCTATTTCAAAAATGGGATTTCATTTTGGTTATTAAAATAATAATCTTGAATTTATATAGCAGCTATCATACAAAAACTATCCCAATCATTTTTCATTCTCTCAAACATTCCTGAGAGGTAGAAAGGCAGGCTATGCTTTTTAATAAGCTCTTAAGAAACGATTTTCATGTCAAATCCATTGACAACCAACTCTATGCAGCATCCAAAAAACTCTGGTTACAGTAGACTGTTTTTTAAAATTAAGTAGATGGATAGAAATCACAATCTTAGCTTGCACTGGCTAAGAACACAATAGAGCAAACCCAAGCCTCCCTAGTTTCTAGAATGGTAGCCATTGATTAGTAAGTGAAAGGAAGTATTCTAAAGAGGATAGAAGGAAAGAAGCCCCAGAAGCAAAGATTTACATTTAAGAAATCAGGAGGATACATATTAACCTTCCATCTTCTAACTCCTGTGTATATGTGCATGGCATAGTTTTAATGGGTGGTTTGGTAGATGAGTAGGTTTTTGGTATGGAGGCTTGGTGTTCCTAAGAAAGAAACAGGAGGGAAATTGAAAAGTGACCTAAGCTGATCTATTTGGATAAACCCCTCTCTAAGAGGTTTAGTGATATTTTCCAACAAACAAAATAAAGGAGCTGTTAACATTTCAAGTTTCCTTTCTTTAGCTCCTCTTCTGTTTAGCTTTCACAAGATCTCTTTCACTTCCCTGATTAACTATGAATGGGGTGCAGGATGGTAAGAGAAAGAGGCCAATCATGGCTGTGGTGCAAAGTTTCACAGTATACCTTCCTTCCACTTGCCATCCTTCCCAAAGCCTCACTCTCATAATCCTCCAGGTGTTATTTTACTCCTTCCCCCACCAAATCAAACAAATATGTCCTTTACACCTCAATTGAAGTAACTAATAGTGGAAAGGTTATGAAGAACTACAGAAGACACAGCAACATGTTACCACATATGAAAAAGAAAGCATGAAGAGAAATTGTCTCCCTGTTCCTGCCTGCTGAAAATTTTTTAAAGTGCCCTTTAAAACATGTTAAGTTTGCAAAATTGAGTTTGTTCCAGAATATGGCATACTAATTAACCGTTTTTAAAAACCTTAACAAGACTAACAAAACCAGACCTGGAATTAAGACATGATTATTTGTTCTAGAGAATCCTACAGCAACCAAGCGAATAACAAGTTTAGGACAATGATCAGAAATACGATTCTTACAATAAACTTTTACTGTTTACATATTCATTAGAGGGACCTGACTTGGAATTCTCTTTTGTTAAAATCCTGTCATCAAGATTAACTGTCTATATATTTTTATTCATAGCATTGACTCTACAGCAAATTTCTACTATTAATTGCAAAAAATTTAAGTTAAATTTCAAATGATGTTTCAAAAGAGCAAAGTAAAAAAGAATAAAAGCAATGTATGTGTTTTACATAACTATATCTGGAGCTCTCAAATCTGAAGATTGTTTATTTTTAAATACCTATGTAAATGTAGAAAAGAAATCTAACAAAAACTTAGTTCATTTCATAAACTTTAAAACAAAATCAAATGCAACAAAAAAAAGCAAAACCAAAAAAAAATCAAATGCAAGTATTTTTAAACATCTTAATTATATTCATAACTTAAATGTATAGTTCAAAAATAATATTGGCGATATTTTATAAAAACAAATATGTATATTTTATAAACATAAAGAATCTGTTTTTACTTTTTAAAATGCAATGCCATCAAGGAAACAGGAATCTCTTAAATGATTACAATAACAGACATCCCTAGCTCTTTTTCTTTCCACACCATTCTGAATGAGAGCAAAAATCTCTGCCTTACAGTATAAACTTCCTAAAGAGACACTAATTTGGATGAAATAAACCTATTATTATAATTACCCAGAACTACATAAAAAAGAGCATATATATATATATATATATATTACTATAAAATAACAGCTACAAAATGAGGGCCTCTTGTATTTCCTTCACCATTTCAGTGATTAAATATCAATACATTTTTTAATGTGAGAGATTAAACCTCTTTTTGTTTCTTTTGCTCCCTAAAAATGCCTTTATTCCATTTCAGAACTACAGTGAAACCCAAAGTTTAGGGTTCTCAAATCCTGTGCTATTGGGCTTTGTTTAAAGTAAACCTAATTTAGGATCCTTTTGGTTTCTGAAACTCTTGCAACTCAAAGTGTGCCCTGAGAACCAGCATCTTGGACATCTCCTTGAAGCTTTTTAGAAATGCAGATATCAGGCCCTGCCCCAGACTTACTGAATCAGATTCCCAGGTGATTCATATGCATATTAAAGTTGGAGAAGCACTGCCTTAGAGCACTGCACCCAGACAATATTCTAACAAAATAATATAGTCAAGTTTCAAACTAAATTAGACCTATTCATATTATGCCCTTTAATCCTTTACTTGATTCTAATAAAAAAATTATAAACAAAGTCATGCTCCATCTGGCTAAGGAAGCACCCAGAAAAAGACTATAAAAATCTCTTAGCTGAAATTAACATATTACATGGCACTTAAGATAATAAATTGGTTTAAATGACAAAGATTGGAGTTAAAATTTTAGCAATCTAACCTCTGATGATTTTTTTCTTCTGTTCTAACCTCTTCATATCTTTTCTATTTTGGATAGGCAAATATAAAGGTACATACATTTTATAGTTATCTGATAAACTAAGTGCAAAATTCAATTATCAAAAAGGGACTAAACCTGCCCATATTACCTCAACTAATCTCACTTTTGTTTTGTCATATTTGGCCAAGCACTAGAGATTAAAGTAGTGTTTTCCTCATTTTAGCTGCATATCACAAGTTACTAAAGAAATCCAGTGAAGCGGTTTGGAGCTCAAAATTATATTCCTGCCAAATACTAAGTTGCTAAGGGAATACAAATGAGCTATTTCACAAACTAAGTATATCAGTAAATAACCCCACTGGTTAACTAAACAAGAGGCACATGGTGAAATCTTGGCCTGCACAGATTTGGACCTAGACATTCAATCATTCTAGTTTTGTTAGGGGAAACCATTAGCTAATATATTCAGGTGAGCAAAATCCAATCTAGTAACTAGACTGAAGGTTTCCTATATGTCACCCACCAAGTAATGAATGATGGCACTTTCTAGAACACAGAATGAAGAGAAATATAATCGATCACTAGAGTTGAAGACTCCCTTTCTCTCTTCCCCACTCCCATAAGTTTTCATCCTATTGGAAGGGGCAAAGTCAACCAAATTTCAGCCTAACCATTCAGATTATGCCCCAAATACTATCTATAATTCCACATATACCACTCATTTATTTGCTGTTCAATTCACCTCCCCCAAATTTGAATCTACTTTTACCTTAAATCTGAAGGTATTCTGAAACACTCTGAACAGTGTCCGAAATATTCCAGATCATAATTTTCCAACCCCTATGATCACATATGAAGAACTGCATCAGTAAAAACTGAAAGGAATAATAATAAACAAAAAAAAGGCCACCTAATGAAACACTGATCCAGCCATACTTTTACCTTAAGAGAAAGAAACCTCAAAAAAAATATTTCAAAGACACTCCCTGTAATCTTTTATTCCTACTATAATTACCAAGTGGTATACTTTATTTTGTTAACTGAAGGGCAATTCTCTATTAACACCAAAGTTTCTAGCTGATATATAATACTCAGTTTTTTTAAGTGAACAATTTTTAGGAAATTGGCCATGATAGCTGTTTGCATATTCATGTAGACAAATCAAAGTAAAAGGAAGAAAGAGTAAGAGCAACTGGGAAGTGTAACCAACATGGTTCTTTTCCTACTTGCCTAGAATACAAAACTTCTTACAGTCTCCTACTTTTGGGAGGGACATACCAAAAATTTAATAATGTTCAGGCTATGCTTGTCATAAAATTCTTTTAAGACAAATTTTTTCAGCTGTGCAATTACCAGCATATCTATAATATTAAAAGTAGGAGAGGGAACCATGGGGATCCATCGGTGCAATTCAATTTAAGGTTCTTAATATTCACATCTTTGAAGTCTGGGAACTCTATTATGTACTGTTTAATTTAAAGTGTTTTTAATGAGAGGGAGAGAGAAAGAGAGAGCTATGACAGATATGTGATAGGTAGAAGGAGCAGTGTAAATACACACTTAGAAAGACAAATGGGGAGAAAAAGAAGTCAAGGAATTTCAAAATGCCCCTTGAGTCAAAAATACACAGGATGTCCAAGTTAGGTAAAATTCCCTAGAAATTCCAATGTACTCAGCCACTTCATTCATCCCCCTATTGGAAAAAAGTGGGAAAATATTTCATCCCCTAACCCATTCCCTATAGCTCCATACTCTTATGAACAGCCAGCCAGACGACACGCAATTTCCATGGAGAGGATGAAGTACAGAAAAATAACAAGTACCCCTGCCGCCCCCCCAAAAAAAATCAAATTATAGTTGTCTTCACTACTTGCAAAACTAAATGACTTACCTGTATAACCAAAGATCTATCATTGTGGAAATATTATTTCTTTTCCTTATATCCTGAAGAGTTGGAGCTATCATCTAGAATAGAGCTTAAGCATCAGGGTTTCAGACTCTCAGCTGCAGCCATGGAGAATACTAGAACTTCCTAAATTTCTTTCTTTAAAATAAAATAATAATAAAAAAAAGGAATGGAAGAAAATTAACTTATGCTAATAGATTTACCCCTTCTATAATAAGAGGAAATAGTAGCAGATAATAGAACATCTGTTCATTGTGACATCTTGGTACCTCTTGGTAACTACGTAGCCTCAGATACACCAAGAAACTGGAATAGGATTTTTAGAAACCAAGAATAAATAAATAAATAGCTTGAAATGTATCCCAATATTTTACAATGACTTAACATTAATTGTGACACAGTTTTTTTCTAGAGTCTGCTCTAAGATATATATATATATATTTTTTTTTTTTTTCAGACGGTGACCCAAAAATGCCCAAGATAAGAAAATTTCTCATAATAAAATCTCTTATTCTAATTCTAGAGGCCTTCCCAAATTTTGGACTGGAAAGTATGCAAAACTGGGGACTGAATAATAAAAACCATTTAGATTGTGCCTACCAAACAATCAATTCTTCTATTAGTTACAGAATAACCTTGATGCTCATTAAGTGCTACAAGACTCAATTATAAAAAGGAAATTTCTATTATTTGTGGCATACAGATTTTCAACAAGGAAAAAAACAAGAAAGCATTAGTTTTCAGTTAACCAGAAATTTTAATTAACATAATTACATTCCATTCTTTGGTTAGCCTGGTTAATTACAGTTTTATTTTATAAAAATTTAGTATACTCTTGTCAAAGAATTTATAATCTGGCTAAATGAGTGCCCATCAGGAAACAAGGAGGAACACAAGGAAAAAGACAGCTAAGATGTATAGAATTGCCACTTTATTATAAACATAAAACTAGATATTCTAAAAGTGACACTATTTTGGGTAAAGGATTACAGTATGAAGACTGATGCAATTATCATACTTTGTAAACTAGAGTAAAACAGATTACTATCTTAACTAGAAGGGGAACAAGGTTAATATCCAATTTCTATAGATGCAACGTCCCCCAAATATGCCTTGAAAATTGTCTAAACATAACTATTTAGTAGTACATTTGAAAGTGTTAGTTTTAAATTAACATGGGGGAGGGGATGAGTGCCATAAAAACATGATCCTACAAAAAATAACCCTGGACTTGAAATTCACTCTTCTTTTAACAAAGACTACAACAGACAACTCCCAATCCTGAAAGCCTTTAGTAACATCACAAAACATGACATTTTATAGCATGTGGTGGTGGTGACATCATCAGAGGAAAACAGAGGACCCACAACTTAAAATGTATCTCTGAGCATATATGATACACCCACTGTAGCTCTCTATCAAATTCTATTCTGCCACATTTCTACCCTAGATAATAGTTTGCTATAGGTATTTATGATATTTACCAAGCCAAGATATTGGCAACTCTATTTTTGCAGAACTCATACTTACAGGGGAGTTCTACCAATAATAAAATAGACAGGATCCTGCATGTATGTTTCTTAAAATCCTGATATACTGAAAAAGAAACCTCAGTAAATGACTTCTACTAACTGAAGCCCACTTGGCCTTAATTAAGATTACATTTTTTCTTACCTTTTTACAAGTGTTTCGCCTAGTATTTGACTCCCAAGCGTCTGCATTTATCTGTCATCACTGTAAATGTCCATGTTACATTGAGACTTCAGGTATTAATTATTTATATGGCTGTACTAGCACAACTTGACATCTGTGAAGGGAAACCACAATATAGTCACAATGGATGTGTTACTGTTCACAGATTTGTGGATAAAGGCGATATACTTCTAAACACATAGCACATTTCCTTTTCTAATAAATTCCATAAATAATTCCTTTCATTTAGCTATAAAATATGTATCTTCAACAGACTAAGATGATTTACTAACACTCTTACAAATTGTTCTCAGCACAAAGTCCTATACAAATTTTGTTTTGTTTTTGTCATTTTTGTTATTTCTACATAATTTTTAAAATTAAATTCTAAATTAAAATTCCTACAAATCTGAAACCTTCTTAGATTCCTTTTCTAACTACTGATGTAGCTACACCTCATTCCAGAAGTCCACAATAGCTCAAACATTAATAGGAAGTAACTTTTTTGTGTTTTACAATAATGTTATGGAATATATCTATAATACTTAATATTGTAAAAATTAAAAAAAAGATAATGACTTTCCCTTAAATATATCTATAATACTTAAGAATATTGTAAAAATTTAAAAAAAGATAATGACTTTCCCTTAAAACATTCAAAGTCTATAAAAGTAATCTTTTTGGTTGGTTAGATTATTTCTCTGTAAGAATAATTTATAAAAATTATTTTGTAAATAAATAGAAAATAAATGAATAAGTATATCAAGATTAAGCTGTACAAACATTCCTTAAAAGTAAGCTTTTTAAAACATGGACATGGCTTTTGAGTAGCCTCTCAGGAACATACTGTGCTCACCACAATGACAAAAAGTATTATATAAAACTATAAGTCACAGAAAATAAACAAACAGCAACAACAACAAAAAAACTAAAAGTCAATTCAACCAGTTAAATGGTTGGAAAATTAACTTCAAATAGTGCCCAATCACATATATGAAAGAAAGTCTATGAATGACATTTTAAAATGATACACCATGATATGCCATTCAAAATTTCTACAGGGAAGCAGGTGTAGCTCAATGGTTGAGCATCTGCTTCCCACGTACAAGGTCCTGGGTTCAATCCCCATTACCTCCTAAAAAAAATAGAAATTAAAATTAAAATAAAAAAATTCCTACCTAATAAAGAGTAGAAATCTACATGGAAAAAACAGATAGTCTTATACCTGTTTTGTGTTTTGTGGAGAAAATTTGTTATTAGAGTCACCAACCTGCCAGATCTACTCAATGAAAAGTTCCATTAACAATAGAGCAGAGTGATAAAGAAATATGGATGTCAATCCTCAAACACAACAACTCTCTATCCAATTGCTTTTAATGTTTAAAAAAGATCATAAGTAATGCCTTAAAAATTTTAATACAGATCTAAATATTACAAAATTTGCAGGTTGCCATGACTTCTCTAATAAGCAACTATCCAAGACTCATAAAAGTCTGTACATTTGTGTTCATTCCATTTACTGTGCATTTCAACTTTAAGTGTTCCAAATAAATGCTATATGCTTTCTGGAGCAAACTACTTTCAATTATGACAAGCTACAATAATATTTTCATTTAAAATATTTAATTATAGAAGCTTGATTTCCAGAGATTTTTAAAACCTAGCTATTTTGTCTTAAAAAATAAAAGCATGGAAAACTGAAAAACCATTTAAATCCTATTCCTAAAACCTTCCTATTTATTCCTTGCTACAGAGCTTTGCTTGTTTACAAGTCCTAATAAAATTTGTTGCCTATTCAAGCATTCCAAAAGCCAATCCAAAACCCAATCTTCACTAAAAAGAATTAATTCTTCTACTATTTGCACTATTTGGGTTAAAACACTATTTGTGTTAAATAGTATTTAACACAGTACTACTGTGTTAAATAATTTACATAATCTTAGATTCATGGCACACATAAAATCACTTCAAAAGACTACAGAACATCTCACTAAAAGAATGTTATCAGCTCTAGTGATACAGCAAAGTTATAAGCCATGCAACTTACTTTAAAAGTTAAAGAACTAAGTGGATAGAGTTGATGGTAACACATTATAGTGAGTAGAAAAAAAAAGTGAAAGAACTGTGAAGTGTCAGCAAAATACTATCTAAATTATAAAACATTGTAATTTTTTTGAGTTTTATAAGAACTTGAAAAAATTCCAAATAAGGTTATATTACAGACTCCTATTTGGTGCCCCATTCTTTGGTTCTTATAAGTGAAAATTTTAAATTTAAATACTATAGGTACACTATAGTATGTCTTTAAATGATTTTAAGAAAATCTTACAGAGACAAAGTCAGTAGTACAAAGCATTAGGACATAGTCAAAGACAGAAACACTTTTCCTAGACAATTAAGCTTACCATGATTACTTGCTATGAAGAGGTAAATCAAATTTTTATTTAATACCAAGTATGACCAATGAAGAGCACATTTTCCTGGCTCACTAAATTTTTTTGAACCCAAGATATAGTGTCTTGGATGCCTTCTAAAGATTTCAGAGATAAGTCTACTTTCATAGCCAACAGAAAGGCTTAGTACAAAAAGCATTAGATTAAGTGGAAGGAGATGAAAGTGTGTTTCCCAGTTATCAATCATTAATTGTTTGCATGACAGGACTTCATCATGAAAGTACAAAGACAACATACAGACTGGGAAAAAATATTTGGAAACCACATATCCAATAATGGTTTAATATCCAGAATATATAAAGAAATCCTACAACAAAGACAAACAACCCCATTTAAAAATGGCCAAAGGACTTGTATAGACATTTCTCCAAAGAATACATACAAATGGCCAAAAAGCACATGAAAAGAAGCTCAACATCATTTGCTATTAGGGAAATTCAAATCAAAACCACAATGATACATATCTACTAGGATGGCTACTATTTAAAAACAAGTGTTGCAGAAGAGGTAGAGAAATAGGAACACTAGTTGATTGTTAATAAGAATGTAAAATAGTGCAGCTGCTGTGGAAAACAGTTTGGCAGTTAGTCACCAAGTAAAGTACAGACTTACCATGTGATCTAGCAATCTGACTTCTAGGTATATATGCAAAAGAATTAAAAATAGGGACTCGAACAGATATTTGCACACTGAAGTTCCTAGTGGCATTATTCACAATTG
Source organism: Cabassous unicinctus (assembly GCA_029593785.1). Classification (NCBI taxonomy): domain Eukaryota; kingdom Metazoa; phylum Chordata; class Mammalia; order Cingulata; family Chlamyphoridae; genus Cabassous; species Cabassous unicinctus. Next base: position 69 of record JAQZBX010040361.1, on the reverse strand, counting down.
CCAAAAGATGGAAACAACCCAAGTTGTTTATCCATCAACAGATGGATAAAGAAAATGTGGTATATACCT
>JAQZBX010040360.1:0-22693 GCA_029593785.1 Cabassous unicinctus | reverse complement strand
AAAAAAAAAAAAAAGTGAAGGGGACTATGGAGAATGGAAATGGGATGCTGAGGAAGTTGGAAGGTATGTGCTACCTAACATCAAAAATGGGCACTCTTTTGTGGTGAATAGCAGACTTCAGTATTGAAGTTTAAGGGTAAGAGAAGATACAATTATAATGTCAAATCCTCCTTTAAAAGCATGAATGCAAAAAGTCTAGCATAGTAAAGAATATTTTACAATTAATGCCAAGTGTATAGAGACACTTGGCACCCATGGGTTCTTTCCTTGCTTCACTTCCATGGTCCAATTCAGGGATCCAGCGGTACAGATGAATTAGTGTATTTGCAACAGTCACCCATGGTGGCTAAGGAATATTTAAGGATATTGAAAATCCATGGTACTTGTAAAATATACATAAATATATTTGTAGTAATATAGATGTCTAGGTTCAGATGTAATACATATGAAATGTGATAATAATTCTATACATTTAGAGGTAGTTGGACATTGGATCCTAGAATTTTAAATAATTGCATGGAGTTTAATGAAATTTCCAGCAATTAATTATTTCAGGTTTATGTAATTTTATATTTTTTGATATTTAATAATAACAATTTAACTTTCTATTTTAATAAATGATTTTGAATTTTTAGAAAAATATTTAAAAATATATCTAAAATTAAAATTTCCAAACATTACATTTATTATAACTTGCTATATTCACTTTGAACACAATTTAAATATTATTTAAATCTATACTTCCAATAGAATTCAAACTATGTGAGAATCTTAATTATAACCTTATAAAGTGATTTTACAGAAATGAAGGCAAATCAAATAAATTTTATGGAACTAATAAATAATAATTTATGAATTATGTATGTGTTATTTATTTGATGTTTCAACCAAACATCAGCCCATCACCAGCACATTAAGTTATACAATGATTGTTAATAACATTGATCCTTGATATTTTTACATATTTCATTATATAAAATTCAAACTTGATATATATTTTTACAGCAGCGTTCCTTTTCTAATTTTTAATTTTTACTTAAAAAGAAGCTTCAGATTACATAATTGTTACATAAATAATATAGGGATTCCCATATGCCCCACTCAACAGCAACCTTCAATAGTGAGATACATTTGCTAAAATTGATGAACACATATTGAAGTGTTGCTACTAACTATGAACTATAGTTTACATTATAGTTTACACTCTATCCCACACAATTTTGTAGGTTATGACAAAACATGTAAAGACCTGTATGCATCATTGCAATATTCTGCAGGACAATTCCAATGTCCCAAAAATGCCCCTATATTACACTTATTCTTCCCTCTCCCTCTCCTCTCCCTCCCCTCAGAAACTCTGGTGGCCACTGCCTTTAAATTAATGATAAAAGTTCTTCCATTGCTAGGATAATAATAAGTCAATAATAGGATAATAATAAGTCTACTTTAGTCCATTGTTCATTCCCCAATCTTGAGGATTTGGGGATGGTGATGCCCATTCTTGATTATAATGGAGAGTGGGCTTAGATTCCATGGGGCAGATGGATGAAACGCTTGCAGTTGCAGACACTCTCTTTTCCTTGGGATGGGTGTTGTCCATTATCATCTCCATGTTAGTTGTCCTGGGTGAGTCCAATGAACTGAAGAGTAGGTATTGCAACTCGGCTAAGATTCAGGACTCAACTGGCACATGAATGGACCAAAGATGTAAGTGTCTGGGACATATATTTAACAAGTATTGTGCTAATTATAGGTTCAAACAAGAAAGGGCAGAAAAGCCATATATAGGAAAATTGGCTTTGTTTTTGGAGAGGTTTTGGATCACAGAAGGGTCACAGATGTGGCAGGGGAGAATCACTGGTGCAGGGTATTGGTGATGGGGGATGTGTGGGGAGGGGTGCACCTAGGGCATTCCTCTAAGGCATATGAATATATTCAAGTATTCATCAGGCATTGTCTCAATGGGTGGAGACCCACACAATAATTGAAAGAATATTTGAATTCCCATCCTGGGAAGTCTTGCTACCTTCTCTAATAGAACAACAAGATTCCCCAAGTACAAGGGCAGTGCCTAGTGAAGGAAGACAGATTATGCCAGGCTCTTGATATTGATGATAGTACTTAGGAACTTTTTCTTGTGAAATTGAAACCTAGCCTAGTATTAAATATTACGTACAAATTTCATCCTGAAAGCCTCCTTGTTGCTCAAATGCCGCCTCTCTAGGCCAAACTCAGCATATAAACACACTACCACCCCCCCCCTTACCACCCCTCCCCCCAGCATGGGACATGACTCCTGGGGATGAGCCTCCCTGGCACCAAGGGATTATTACCAAGTACCAACTAGCAATGCATCCAGAAAAAGACCTTGACCAAAAGGGGGAAATATTCAATACAAATACATTTTTTATGGCTAAGAGATTTCAAAGTGAGTTGGGAGGTCATTCCAGAGTTTAAGCTTATGCATGTCTCAGCAGGATCTCATTGACTGCCACAGTAAACAGTGGAGCTCATAGAGCTCTAGAGACATTCAGACACTGTAGGCAGGACAGAAAGCTCAGGAATTTAGCACCCTGTCAGTGGGCTGTACTCTGGAATTTTTGTTCCGCAGTGTAACAGACTTAAACTCATTTATAATTTCCTTATATTTTTGATTTTGTCAATATACAGGCACAAGTATCAACTAGGAGGAGAAATGTTTTATTTAACAGTTATGGCTTCTTACCACGATATATATCTTTAAATTATTTAGACATATGTGGTATGTAGACCATTTGTATTTTTGCCCTACACTCTGCAAATATTAGGGGTAACAATGGAACACAGTATGATGGAATATGACTTAAGGTGTTGGCAATTTGAGAATATACACTGAGTGCTTATTGACCATTTCCCCTCACTGTAGTCAAACTGGTATTACAGCAAATACCTGGAAGATGCAGCAGCAAGAAACTGCCTTTTCCTTTAGGATATTTTTCACATGCTTTGAAGTTTTATCAAATTCTATTAAGTTTTCAATGTCAGAAAAATTTTCTGGTACCTTTGACTCCAAGTTCATTCCCTTATATATTTCTCTCTCTTATTTTTTTAAAATCAGTTCCTAAAGTTCATTACTAACTCTAAAGATTAAACGAGGTAACAAAAGCCTGTTTCATGCATACCTGTCTTGGAGAGCACACAAACTTTGATGTTGGTCAGTTTAAACTTTACCTGTATAATGGAGATGTGAGCTTATGAGCTATCTGCCTCAGCACAGTGGGAACTACTATATGTACGTTTCTATAACTGTGAATAGGGAGAATATTAGCACAAGGTTTTTATATGGGATACAGTGAAAACTTTCCACAGATTTAATTCTAAATAAAAGAGATGAAGCATAGATCTTTTAAGAAATATTATTATGATTGCACAAATTCTCCAGGACTGGAGAAAAATTATAAAGTAAATACTGTTAACCCCTGTTAACCCCAAGGAGGCCATATCATTTTTTAGTACTGTAAACACTGGAGGTTCTACCATTTTCTATAGCAGTTTCTTTCTTTTCTCCATAAATAAACTCTCATATAAAGCTTTGATTTTATACAAATGTTAATGATAAAGTGAGAGAAAAAAAGCCACCATTTACACCATTGACCAAAAACATAGATTTGGGGTATAATTACTTTTAAAATATTTCCTCTAATTGCTTTTCTGTTCCAGATATCTAGGTAACCTTCTATAACATTCTGAGGATTTTTTAAAGAGTCCAATCAATTTGTAAACTTCTTGGATATAATTAGGATTTGAGGAGTTTGTGAATTCATTTTATTAAGTGTATTTTTTAATCAATTTTGTTTATTTGATCAGTGAAGAATTTAGTTGCCAGAATTTAAAATTTTGTTGGACACCAATGTTCATGGTGGCATTACTCACAATTGCCAAAAGATGGAAGCAACCCAAATGTCCATCAACAGATGAATGGGGGAAAAAACGTAATGTATACATTCAATTAAATATTATTCAGCTGTAAAAAAGGATAAAGTCCTGATGCATACCCCTAAATGGATGAGTCTTGACATGATTTTGAGTGAAACAAGCCAGAAACAAAAGGACAAATATTGTATGATTTCACTTATATGTAATAATTAGAATATGCAAATTCATAGAGAGAAATTAGAATACAGGTTATCAGGGACTGCGGTGAAGGTCAGAAATAGGGAATTAATGCTCATTTGTTACAAAGTTTCTGTTTGGGGTGATGAAAAAGTATGGTAGTGAACGGTGGTGATGGTAGCACAACATTGTGAATGAAAATCAACACCGCAGAATTGTTTATTTGAAAGTGATTAAAATGAGAAATTTTAGTTTATATCTAAGTTACCAGAATAAGAACTTTAAAAAAAAACACGTAGAACTGTACAACACAAAGAGTGAACACTAATGTAAACTATGGACTATAGTTACTAGAATAATTATAGTACTATTGTTTCTTCAATTATAACAAAGTTACCATACTAAATGCAAGATGTTGATAAAAGGGAAAACTGTTAAATATGAGTATTTTGTACTTTCCACATAATTTTTTTGTAAACCTACAACTTCTCTAATAAAAAATGAAATGAGGAAAAAAATGTTAGCTGACATTTCTAAATATTTCATTTAAGATGTTCAAATTTTATTCCCCACCATCACCACCAAAATACAAAACAAAACAAAACAAAAGAATTTAAAATTTGGATTGACATCATTTGTGGGAAAAATGAAAGCATGTTATTTGGTTTTCAGAGCTGCATAAAGACAGCAAGCTGAATTTCTTAGCCTGAAAATTCAATGTCTGTATATGTTAGCATACTTTCCTGAGTGTGGTACTCTATTAATTGCAATTCTTAGATTTAATATAAAGAAACATATAACAAAAGGCACATTAAAATGAAGTGAAGATAATAGTAAATGTTCTGGATGCAGTCTGAGTGTCTCTGCCTATTACATAAAGAATGAATGCCACTATTATAAAAATCAAAAGAATCAACTCAGGAGGCATAATTTAATGCCACCGAAAAATTCTTGTGGTATCAGTTTTCTCAAACTTGTGTATATTAAATACATATCTATTGTATTTATCTCAAATCTTTTACTTTAAAGTAAAGATAAGACATGTCAACAGATTTATTTGACATTTCTTAAGAAAAACTAGCAAATTTCTTAAATTCTTTAACATCTGATCTCTCTGTGTACTTAGAGACAGAAGCACTGGGTGCATTTTCAAACTTTTTGGCCTTTTGTGCAACACTCATATATGAGTGAAATTAGAAAAGTAAAACAAAATAAAATAGTAGAATGAAAGAGAAAGTATATACCTGGATAAATTTCTTTTTCTGGATAATCATCCAAATATTTAAATTTATGCTGTACTTGTATGGAAACAATCACAGAATTCATCTCTTTTGGCAAAACTGACAACTGGAAATAATAATTTTCTTTTTTTATTTTCAATTATTGTATCATGATGTTAAAGGTACTTGAGTTATTGCATTGGGTAGTTTGAAGACTTCCTGAAATTCTCTTTTGTTACTTAGAAAGGTCATCATGCATGCCATGTGCTGATATTAAACACAGCCACATGCACTATTGAAGAAAATAACCTCATATTTAATTAGAGTAGGAGGTTCAGTGGAACTGTCAGCCAGCTGTCTGCTTCTAACTGTGATGTTAAAAAGAAACCGAAATAGAAGAATCATGGACAATGCTCGAAATATGCAAGAAGCATTAAATAATCTAAAATTGGGGGATATTCAAAACATTAATTTTCAGAATTATCAAAAAAAAAAAAGCCTTAAGTTCTGGTCTCAGTTCAGACTCTTGAAAACAGAAGAAGCTTAACATTTTATTGTCCTCATTGTCTCCATCAAAGTGAAAAAAATAATTACCCTTACAATGCCTTTCATTCCATGACCTCTAAAGTCAAAGCCACAGTCATGCATAGCTGGTGTATTCTTTCCCCAAATTACTTAATTGCTTAACACTTTGCTTCAGTTAGTGAGATAAAACAGGCCTAAGAGCAAAGAAAATTATAAGAATTTTCCTAACAGGTTTCCCTAGAATTTAGATGTCAATATAAGGAGGTTATATTGTCTCAGAAGCTTTTTAGAAATATCTCTTTGGTTCTGATTTTCAGACAGTCACTCTCTTGATTTGTAAATGGCAAAATTCACGTCATGAGGGGCGGATTTAGCTCAGTGGTTGAATGCCTGATTCCCATGTACAAGGCCCTGGGTTCAATCCCCAGTATTTCCTAAAAAAAAAAAAAAAATCGGTGTCATATTCCATTTCACTGAGCACTTTAAAATAGAAAAGTAATAAAGCTAAGGAAAATTCAAAAATGACTATAACGATCTTTTTAAAAAAATCCAAAGAAGTAAGTATTTATGAAGATAAGCTGCACATCACGGTTTATTTTAGGATCTGGAAAGCATTTAAAACATACTTTTTTCGAACTGTTACATTTTTGAGATTTTTCAGTTTTAAGTAAACTATTACCATATAGTTTGTTAATGTGGTGGCTAAAAGTAGTAAAGATGTAATAATCCTTTACATTTTTCCAGCTCTGGGAAAAGAGGCAAGTATTGATTAAAACTTAAAATGCACTTATATACACACCTATCCAAACTATTTAGGATACAATGAATGAATGACTGGTGTGTAGACATTCATTTAGGTGTTATGGTTTACATTTTGTCATGCAAACCAGTTTTCCCCAAAATATGCTATTTGCGTGGCTCCTATAAGTTCTGAAAATTTTATCATTAGTGGAATACTCAGCTTGTCACAATGATCTTCATCATGAGAGCATAAATTAATTTTTAGTTTAGCTACATAATCACTTAATGGGCTTTTTGGCAAAGTGGGATGAAGATGTGGTAGGGTTATTTCAGAGACACAGTAATCAGGATTGTTACTCACTTTGTTACCTCCTCTGTTGAAATTGGAAAAATCTCTTTAATGGATTATCTAACAGATAATCAAGTCTCTCATTGGCAAGTACATTGGTGATAATGCACTGCTATGTATTTTATTAAAAGGAAAAAAAATGTAAACACACGACAGCAACAACCATGACAAACAATTTACATTCATATTTTTGCTGGAAGACTATGGCCTGTGGTATCTCTTTGGTTCTTTTCTTTTCTTTTTTCCCATAAAGTAAACTTTATTTACTGAGAAGTTTTGATTGCATAAAAGTTACATCAAAAGTATGGGGCACTCCCATATACTCCACCTCTTCCCCTCCCACATTTCCCCCTATCAATAACAGGTTACATCATTGTGGTAGTCTGAAAGGTGCTTGTTTGGCTATTCTGCAGACAATCACATTGGTTGACTAAAAGATGACATATCCATGGGACCTGGGCTGTAGAAGTGGTAAGTACTCTGTGTACTTCAGTAAGACACTTGCTCATCACAAGGTAGGAAATTGTTTTAGTTTGCTAAAAGTTGCTGGGAACAATATAACAGAAATGGGTTGGCTTTTAACATAGGTATTTATTAGATTAAAATCTTACAGTTCTGATGCCATGAAAATATCCAAATCAAGGAATCATCAGGAGATCCTTTCTCTCTGAACTGCAGCTGTGGGCTATCAGGCACATGGTGGCATCCACTTCTCTCTCCCTTCTCCTCCTGGAGTCTAGCTAAAATGGCTTCTCAGCTTCTGTGTTCTGTTGATTTCAGCTTCTGCCTCCTGGGGCCTTCTCTCTCAACTTCTGGGTTCTTCTCTGACTCTGCAGCTTTCTTCTGTGTCTGCAGCTTTTATTCCTCCATTTATAAAGTACTACAGTAAGATGACCCACACTGGGTCACATGATCTAATCAAAGGCCCTAACAAAATAATTTAATCAAAAGTTCCCACCTACAACAGGCTTACATGCACAGGGACAGATTAACTTTTTGTTTGTTTGTTGTTTTGTTTTTTTAGGAGGTACCAGGGAATGAACTTGGGAACTTGGACATGGAAAGCAGGTGCTCAACCACTAAGCTACATCCACTCCCCCATATTATTTTTAAGAACAGAATTTTCTGGGGTCCACAAGAGCTTCAAACTGCCACAGAGATAAACCCTACAAAAATTCAAGGGCCTGCCACATCACTGAAGATTTTAAGAGTCTGAGAAATGCTCAGTGTAAAGAATATGCTAGTATACCCTGTACATCCTAAACACCAAGAAAAAGGCACATCATTTGCAATCCTCTTCATATTTGGGGGACAGTGCATATAAGGTTTGATAATATTGCCAAAAGTATTTTGTGTCTTGGAAGGATCAGAACTTTGAGCCAAACAAAAGAGGGGACTTCACAACAGGTTCAGAGTGAAGTACAAGTGGGTCCTGATGCTTGGGCCGTACAACCTGACAGAACCCATGGTGTTGTAGGTATCTGTGGTAGAAAAGGACATTTTGTAGGGTTTCTGAAGCACTAATAGGTGAGTTGTGACACACATTCCTAAGCATTCTGGAGTGATGTCATGCCTCCTCCATCACAACATATCTGAAAAGTAGCTTTTTCCATGCCCCTGGACAGACACTGGTATATACTAAGTACCTGACCATAGGACATTGAGTGAATTTGCAGTCAGAGATGGGTATTGTCAGGTCCACCAAGCCTTAAATTCAGGAAAGTATTTCAGTATACCATAGTATGGTAGAAGTTACTCATACAGGGTCTGGCTTGACCTGGCCCAGAGGACACAAAAAAGTGACCCTACAGGGTGTTTCCTCCAACCAGTTAATGTAGGTGGAATAAAACCTGGTCCATGGATAGGTTAGATTAATATGTTGGTGAGTGCTGGAAATGGATTGCCACTGCACCACAGCCTCACACAGGCATGATCCTAAAAGATAGCATTGAGGGGAAATCTTCCTATTCATCAAGGCTTTGAACAGCATTCCTAGTCATAACCCTGTATGAAAGGAGAACTATGCTGAAGTAGCAACATATCTGAAGTTCTGGGCAGTTGAAGGAGCTTGGCAGGTTGGATAGGAACTTGGAAAGAGGGAGATTGGAAGATTGGAGGCAAAGTACAGGCATAAATGTGTGATGGAAGTGGACAAAAAATGTTCAGATCAGTGTGTCTCACATTAGTGACCACTTACAGGCTGCCCTATGAAAAGACAGCTGTTTCTAAGTTTTAGGGCCTCCAGGTGTAAATTGAATATGGTATTGTGTAAACCTGTAGACCCGCAGATCAGGCTTTTTCTCATCTGGGTTGTGTATTAAGTAACAACTTTAATTCCATCTTTGAGGTTTGTCAAAAATATAGTCAAAGATATTGTTTTGATTTCTTTTGTGTTGTAACTAGTCTACAAACAATTGATTCAACTCTTCTGTGTGTCTCTTTATACACCCTGCCTTGCTTTATAAAGAACTGTTTATGAGCACATTACATAGCTTCTTGGTGCTGTTTTGTGGACTATGGAGCTACCATGACCGGGTCACTCTAAACTTGTCCACAGCTGAGAAACAGAATGACAAGATGATTATTTCAATCAGTGATATACAAACTGTTTTGTATAATGAGTATACAATATAATGAAATTAATGAGCTACACTGAGTAGTTCACTGTGCTGAATGGCCCATATGTATAATATGCTAATGCCACTGACCAAATCACAGAGATGCAGTTGAAGGAAATTCGTGCTTATGTTGCCATGGCCGGAGAAAGAGTATGTGGATTACCACATTGCCAGTCATGGTTTGCTTAATATCATTTTTCCTTTCTTAGGGGCTCAGGGGTGTTTTGGGATGATGGGTATAAGAATAAGATAAACTTACAGCTGGATGTGGGACTAATGTCTTTATTAATCTGTGATTCTTAGCTCTAATTAAAAGTACTATTGGTTAAAGCAGAGGGATAACAAGGCTTCCACAGTACATTTTGCATTTTCCTCAAGAATAGCATTCTTTTAGGAACCACTTCCTATTCACCTTCACAAATCTGCTGTCTTAGATTGTGGTACTCTTCTTCAAGACCTGTTTCTATATCTCAGCCTTGCAATCTTTCAATTGAAGCTTAGACCAAAATATATCTTTGGTACATAAGTCAATCTTCATTCTGAATGTTTTCTTAGATATACCTTTTACTTTAGGCCTCCACACCATAGCTTATCCTCACCCTTCACTGTAGCAAGCACAGCCTCCAAGTTTCTCAGAAACTTAGAGCCCTTTCTTACTGAGAGCAAGTTCTAACTTTGTCTCTTTGATGAAGAATTTGCTAGCAAAAACTAGCATGCAGTAACTATGTTAAGTGATTAATCAATTAAGAGAGGAATGAATTATTCAGTTTGAATGATAGCATTATTATCCTTGGATAAGGTCAATAATTTTGGCTTCATAATCTTTAGGCTTTTTCACCATCACACCATGGCAGGAGGGGGATGCATATTCCATTTGAATTAAAGTTTAGAGCAAATCCTTTTAAAATACCTGGCACAAACACTTATGGAGGCCAGGGAATTATATGGAGCCTAGTAGGAACTCAAGTTTTGCCTCCCATTAACTCATCCCTGCCTAGTGACCCTTCCCTCATTTCACCCCAAGAAGAATAAAAGTGGTCAGATAAAATCTAAGGACATTAATGTTACTCTTCTGCTACTGGTTGGCTCTTTCAGAAAGATGAGGATTTGACTGAACATTTTAGCACTTGTGTGTGTGGGCTTTCTCAGATGGGTGGGTTTTTCCTTAAGACTAGAACAATTAGATGAAAAACAGTTGTTGCCTCTTAAGAATTCTCTCTGCCCCAATGTCCCATATGGAAATACTGGGACTACTCTACTCTACACAGTATAGAATAGCTCTTCTCCTATGTTCTTCTTTTGTGGCTTTTCCCACAAATCATCATGATGGTAAGCAGAGTTTCAGGTGATGACTAGAAGTCAGGGGCCACAAGAAGCCATTTGCCTTAGTTTTTATTTTTTAAGTTATTGAGTCCCAGGCCAAATGAATTCTCCAGGTAGTTTATTAGAGTTCACTATAGGCTGTTGCTTGGAGATGCACTCTCATGGTACTAAATAACATTAATGAACACTTCAGAAGTTCTCAACATGTGCTATACTATGCCCTTTATATATACTAACTTCATTTAAAAATCACTATGTATCTATGGAAAAATTTTATTTTATCACCATCATCATTATATAGATGAGTATATTTAGAAACATTAATTAAATATTTTGCTCAGAATCATACCGATGTTAAGAAGAGGGGTTGGACTTACAACTGAAGTACTACGGATCCATAGTCTATACTCTTAATCACTTCACTATAATTGCTTTCTACAAACAGAGCATAAATATGACCAACTTGACTACTGGGTAAATTTTTCCCAAGAAACTTAAGGTGGTTTAATTCTGGAAATACTAGAAAATATTAATTAAATAATTCATTCATTTTATAACCTTTTATTTAATGTCTACTTTGTGGCAGGACCTTTATTTCATAAACACTACTCCCTGGCTAATAATCTCTCCAAATAAATATGACCTACTGTCTTAATTTGCTGTGGCTGCTGTTTAAAAGTAACAAAAACTAGATGGCTTAAAACAACAGAAACATATTGTCTCATAGGTTTGGAGGCTAGAAGTCCAAATCACAGTGTCATCATGGCCATGAATCCTCTGAAGTTCTTAAGGTTCTTACAGTGCCTGGAAGTCCATGCTTCCACTGACTTTTGACATCGTAATTCAATATCTGTCTCTGTCACTTGGCCATCTCTCTGTCTCCTACTAACTGTGTCCAAATTTCCTCTTTGTGAACACAAGTCATACTGGTTTAGAATATACCCAAATCCAGTTTGACCTCAATTTAACTAATAATATCTTTAAAGATTCTGTTTCCAAATAGGATAATATTTATAGGACTGGGGGTTAAGATTTTAACATATCTTTTGGGGGACAAAGGTCAATCCATAACACTTAAAAATAATAATTAGTATGATAATATAACTAAGGTGGACATACCTTTGTCTTAGGTAAAACAACAGTAAATTAAGAAAAACACAAAAACTAGATAAAATTTGAGGTAGCTATTTATTGAAGAGAGAAATTAGAGGGAAAGGGAGAAAAGAAACTTGATATAAAGTTTTACTCCCAACCCAGCAAACATATAGTGTGAGAAATTGAGATTTTTGTAAATAGAGCATAATAGATTCTTCATGTACTCAGACTTTAGTGGTACTTGTCTTTGATATGTGTCAAAGGAAAAGAAAAATAATCTTGTCAAATTTTGTAAGAAAAATAATAATAAAATGAAGTGTCTAATAGAATGTTTAATTACTACATATTTTCAATAAGATTTTATCCTTAGAACATCTTTGACAGCTAAATATTTTATTCTGAATTGTCTGGTGATCTCTTACTCATTTCCAAGAACTATACAAGAATTACTCTCTCCAGAAACCCTTTCCAAAGTCCTTAGCCTAGCAGCATTAACCAGCAGCATTAACAATGCCTGGGAACTTGTTAAAAATGAAATTTCAGGACTGCCTCACTCTATTGAATCAGAAGCACTTCTGTTTGGGGCCCAGCATCTGTGATTTAATAATCTCCCTAGGCAATTCTGATGCACACTAAAGATCAAGAACCACTGTCCTGGATTATGTTTCCTTCCTTTATTTTTTATTCTTTTCAGGTGCATACCTCACATCAAATCTGACAAATTTCATTTCTATTATCTGATTATCTTTTTTGGGTCTTTTCTCTCAGCCTCTTGGGGGCCTCTTTGTCTCTCTGGCTTTTTTTCCTGTGTATCTGTGGCTTTTTAGTCCTCCAATTATAAAGGACTTCAGTAGGAGGATTAGGACTCAACCTGAGTCCCACAATCTAATTAATGGCCCTGAGATAAAGCAATTTAATCAAAAGTGGTCTAATCAAAATATCTTAGGGGATTGGGGGAAGATGGCATTGGATTAGGCAGATAAATATCAGATCTCTCACAAAAACAATGGAGAAAGAGCTAAAAGTTGCCTTCAGGGACCTGCTTTGGGGTCAGCAGCCCCTGACAGTGCTTCACAACCCCAGGAGGGTGAGGGACAGAAAGCCAAAGAAACCAAAACAACAAATTGTGAGTTACTAAATCTCCCAGCTGCCAGGAAGGGCTCTCTACCCTCACACCTGAGATATTAAGTGGGGGTAAATCCCCTGGCGCACTGTGGCTGACTGAAAGGGAAGCAGACGTCTTCTTCCCTGTCAACTGTTACAAGGGAAAAGGGAGAGGGAGTTGGGGGGCTTTTCTTCAGTGAATTCAGCCAGTGGAGCACATTTTGAATCTTGGCTCAGGCCAGACCAAAACAAAGGAAAACCAAAAGAGATACACCTCTGTGAAAAGGTGTGTGCCAATGAATATCTTCTGCTGGCTGATCTGGAAATTGCAGGGACAAAAAGTGCTTTTAGGGCTCTCTACTTCACTACTGGGAGAAAATTTTGACCCCATTAGTAAGTCCTCGGCAAGATTTTAATAACATAAGCTGGGGAATTTTAAAAACTTAGGATAAGTTGAACCAAATATCAAAGAAGAGCTATGAAAAAATAATAACAATAGGCAAGAGAGAGAAATTGGTCATCAAAGTAAATTTAACAACATATTCAGATGCCTAGACATCAGCAAAAAATTATAAGCCATACTAGTAAACAGGAAGAGCTGGCCCAGCAAAAAGAAAAAACTTAATAAATTGAAGCGATACAGGATTTAAGACAATTAATCAATGAGAATCACACAGCTCTCCCAAGTCAATTTAAAGAATTGAAAGAAAATATGACTAATCCCACACCAAACAGAAAGAAAGAAAAAAAAAATAAAGATCAGAGAAGAAATAAATGAAATTGAGAAAAAAATAGAGACTCAACAAAACAAAAGTTGGTTCTTTGAGAAGATCCCAAAATCGACAAACCCTTAGTTAGAGTGACAAAGAAAAAAAGAGAGGAGACACATATAAATAAAATCAGAAATGAGAGGTGGGATATTATCACTGACCCTGAAGAAATAAGAGAGATCATAAGAAGATACTATGAACAACTGTATGCAAAAAAAATTAGAAAATATAGATGAGATGGACAAATTCCTGGAAACATGTGAACCACCTACACTGACCCTAGAAGAAATAGAAGACCTCAACAAAGCAATCATAAGTGAAGAGATTAAAACAGTCATAAAAAATCTCCTAAAGATGAAAAGCCCAGGAGCAGATGACTTCACAGGTGAATTCTACCAATCATTCAAAGATGACCTAACACCAATCTTGCTCAAGCTCTTCCAAAAAAATTGAACAGGAAAGAATGCTATCAAATGCATTCTATGAAGCCAACATCACCCTAATTCCAAAACGAGATAAAGATACTATGAGAAAAGAAAATTATAGACCTATATCTCTAATGAATATAGATGCAAAAATCCTCAACAAAATATTTGTAAACAAAATCCAAAAGCACATTAAAATAATTATACACCACAATCAAGGGGGTTTTATTCCAGGTATGCAAGGGTGGATCAAGGCAAGAAAATCAATTAGTGTAATAAACCACATTGATAAATTGAATAAGAAAAATCATATGATCCTCTTGATTGATGCAGAAAAGGCTATATGAAAAACCTACAGCTAGCATTGTACTAAATGGTGAAAGACTGAAAGTTTTCCTGCTAATATCAGGATCAAAACAAGGATAACCACTGTCTCCATTATTATTCAATATAGTTCTACAAGTTCTAGCTGGAGCAATTAGGCTAGACAAAGAAATAAACGGTATTCAAATAGGAAAGGAAGAAGAAAAACTTTCACTGTTTGCTGATGACATGATCCTATATCCAGAAAATCCTGAAAAATGCTCAAAAAAACTACTAGAATTAATAGACAAGTTCCACAAAGTGGCAGGATACAAGATTAACACACAAAAATCAATAGCATTTGTATACACTACTGATATGCAATCTGAGGAGGAAATCAGGGAAAAAATGCCATTTATAATAGAGACTAATGCAATCTAATATTTAGGAATAAACTTAACCAAGGCTATAAAAGACCTGTATTTAGAAAATTACAAAACATTGCTAAAAGAAACCTTGGATATTATATACAAAATAAACTTAAGAAGAATCTGAAGTTGGGAGAAAGGAAGGCAGATTGGATAGGGACCTCAGGACCTGAGGAAAAACATGGCAGTAAGTTCCCTGGGTTTTCTTTTTTCTTTATATATCTGTATTAGTCAGCCAAAAGGGGTGCTGATGCAAAATACGAGGAATCAGTTGGTCTTTATAAAGGGTATTTATTTGGGGTGGAAGTCCACAGTTACCAGGCCATATAGCATAAATTTCTTCCCTCACCAAAGTCTGTTGCTACATGTTGGAGCAAGGCAGCTGCTGACGTTTGCCAGGGTTCAGGCTTCCTGGGTTCCTCTCTTCCTGGGGCTCCATTTCTCTCTGGGCTTAGCTCCTTTGTTTACTTCAGAAGGTCAGCTGTAGATTATGAGGCTCTCTAGGCTTTGCTTCTCTCCACAAGGCCATCTGTGAAACTGTCAGGCAAACGGCTCGTCTCTATCTTGGGGCCTTCTTTCTTTCCTCATGATCAAGCTCCTCCGTCTGCTCGCCTCCTCAGGCTCCAGCATCAAAACTCCAACATCAGAACTGCTCCAACCCTGTCCTTTGCAATGTCTTTTATATTTGATTCCCCTACCCACCAAGGGGCGGGGCTCAACACCCTACTGACATGGCCCAGTCAACGCCCTAATCATAACGTAATCATGCCCAGATTAACAGACCTGTTTACAAGCATAATCCAATATCTATTTTTTGGAATTCATAATTACATCAAACTGCTAAACTGTTACAATATCCCACTGGGTGCTGGATAGTGGGCAACCAGAAATAACAATGATTGTAGACAAAACAGTTGCAAGAGTAGACTGTTATCAAGTCCAAAAGACTAGGAAAGGAGCAGCCTAACAATAACTATAGAACTCCAGAAAAAAAAAAAACCTGGAAAAACTTTTACCCCACATCCATCCCCATCAACAAATGCCAAGAGGGAAGACTAGATTACTACCCTTGCTTGGGTGTTATCAATCACAGGCCAGGTGGTGACCTGAGACTTTTCTTCCTACCAAGTAGTATCAAGGCCCCTCTGTGACATCAGTAGAGACCTTGCAAGGAGGCTGTATTTTCACAGACATCCAAAGATAACATGTTATTCCTCCCACTCCCTACCAGGGTAATGGCAACGAGGCCCTGTGGAAATTTGGAAATTAAACACCTTTTCCTGGTAATGAGCCCCTCCAGTCCCAGCAGGGTTAGTTGAGGCCATTTGGACAGCAATGACAGAGCTCAGCTCTTGCTTTCAGCCAGAATGGTGTCAGCAGAACCCTAGTGGGGAGTTTGAACTCCCACCTCCACCCAGTGGTAATGAGGCATCCCCCCACATACCCAGGTTGTCAACAGAGGTCCAGTAAGTAAATTGGATCTCTACCTCCACCTGGAGGTAATGAGGTTGTTCCCTTTTCCCCAATTGGTGAATGTCATAAGACATCAGCTAAAATGAAAAATTTAAATAAGTTCAGAGTCTTATAATATCCAAAGCAATGATGCACTTGAAAATCACTCATCATACCCAGAACCAGGTAAATATCAACTTCAATGAGAAAAGATATTTAAGAAATGTCAATAACAATATGACACAGATGTTGGAATTATCTGTCAAGAATTTTACAGTACCCATCATAAAAAATGTTTCAATGAACAATTACATTCACTTTAAGCAAATGAAGAATTAGAAAGTCTCAACAAAGAATTAGCAGATCTAAAGAACCAAATAGAATGTTGAAACTGAACATTACATAGCTGAAATAAAAGCATCAATGAATGAGCTCAACCGTAGAATGAAGAAGACAGAGGAAAGAATCAATGAACTTGAAGAAAAAAACAATGGAAATTGTCTATTCTGAGCTATAGAGAAAAGACAACTGGACAAAAATGAACAGGGCCTCAGGGCCATGTGGGACTATAATAAAGGGGCTAATATTTTTGTATGCAGAGTCCCCTAAGTGGAAGAGAAACATTTGTAGTAATAATGGCTACAAAATCCCCAAATCTGGCAAAAAGACATCAACTTACATTTACAGGACGTTGAATGAATGAATCCCAAAGAAGGTAAACTCGAAGTAATCCATACCAAGACATCATAACCAAACTTCTGAAAAATAAAGACAATGAAAAAAAACACTAAATATATTAAGAGACAAATGAAACTTTACTTATTGGCCAAAAACAGGTGAATAACAGATTTCTCATGAGAAATACTGTAGGCAAGAAGGAAGTAATGCATTTTTCTTTACCTGTTATTGATATAGCTAGTTTTCTGTTTTCTTTTGATTAATGTTTTCATGGTATATATCTGCAAACCTACACTAAAAGGATGGCCAAAGGAAGGTATCAGATGGAAAGGAAATGATTGAAAAAAGAAACTTGGACCATCATGAAGAAAGAAAGAATAATGAAAATAATAGAATATAGATGAATAAAATAAATTTCCTTCAGTTTGGTTTTATCAGTTATCTTTGATTGTAGAAGCAAAAAAAATATAACATTATGCGATGTGTTTCTAAATACATTTAGAGCTTGTATTTAAGATAATTATAAATAGGAGAGGTTAAAGAGAGGTTTAACATTTTACCTGAAATGGTAAAATTGAAACAATATTAGATCATCAAAAAGTATATGTGTATAATTTAATAATGAGAGCAGCCACTAAAAATCTACACAAAGACACAAATGCAAAAACATAATAGATCAAATTGGAATTGCTAAAAATATTTAAGTAACATAAAGGAAGTCAGATAAAAGAGAAGCAAAAAAAGTGGAAACAGGAAAAAAAATGGCACACAGCCTCACTACCTCAATAATCACATTAAATGGAGATGATCTAAATAAACTAATGAAAATTGAAATTGGCAGAGTGGCTATCAAACATGGCTCAATTATATGCTGTCTGCAAGAAACTCAATTCATATATAAATGAGTTGAAAGTGAAAAATATATATATACCACAAAAGTATCAATCAAAAGAAAACAGAAATAACTTTATAAATATCAGGTAAAGTAGATATCACAGCATAGAAAATTATCAGTGACTGAGAGGGTTATTACTTTGATAAAGTGGTAAATATGCCAAGAAGACAAAGCATTATTAAATATTTATGTCCCAAACAGAAGAACTGCAGAATACATTTTAAAAATGGATTGAACTGAAATAGAAAGTAGACAAATCTAAACTGTAGTTGGAGTCTTCAAAGTTTTTTTCTCCAACAATTGATAGAATAACTGGGCAGAAAATCAGGAAGGGTTTTGAAGAACTCAACAACACCATCAAACAACAGGACCTAACAAATATTTATAAAATACTCCTCCCTAAAACAGCAGAATACACCTTCTTTTCAATGGCTGATGGAACATTTACCAAGATAGGCCATATTCTGGGACATAAATCTAATCTCAACAAATATAAAGAAACTGATATCATACAGAGTGTGTGTGACCATAATGGAATCAAATTAGAAATCAATACTAAAATACTAGAACATATTTAGAAACTTGGAAACTAAAGGACTCAACCCTAAATAATCAATAGATAAAATAATAGGTCTCAGGAAATACTAAATACATTAAATTGAATGAAATTTAAAATAAACATCAAAATTAGTGAGATTCAGCTAAAGAAGCACTGAATGCTTATGTAAAAAATAATAAATGTCTCAGTTAAAGAAGCTTAGTTCCAACCTTAAGAAACAAGGAAAAGGAGAGCAAGAAAAACCCCAAGCAAGCCTAAGGAAGTTAATAGATATCAGAGCATAACTCAATGAAATGAAAACAGAAAAGGATAGGGAAAATCAATGAAACATAAATCTGTGATTTTGAGAAGTTCAATAAAATAGACAAACCTCTAGCAAGACTGACAAAGAATGAAGGAGAGAAGACAAAATCATCAGTATTAGGAATGAAATATGAATGCCAACTAGAGAATCTGCAGACATCAAAATGTAAATAAAGGAATAATATGAGTCACATAATCTACATTAACTTTAGAACTTAAATAAATGGACCAATTTCTCAAACAACATAAACTACCATAACTCATCCATCTGAAATAGATAATTTGAGTAATTTTATAAGGACAAGAAATTGAACTCATAATTCAAAACTCCTCAAAACGGAAATATCCAGGCCTAGATGCTTCAATGGCGAATTCTACCAAATCTTTAAAGATGAATTAACACTAGTTAGGTGCAATCTCTTCCAGAAAATAGAAAAGATGAGAACAAATCCCAATTATTTTATGAGGCCAAGATTACACCGACACCAGAACCAGACAAAGACAGAACAACAACAAAATAGCTATAGGCCAATATCACTCATAAATATAGATGCAGATATCATTTGCAAAATATTAGCTAATGTAATTCAGCTATGTATAAAAAAAATTATATATCATTACCACATGGCTTTTATTCCAGGAATTCAAGGCTGGTTCAATATTCAAAAATCAATGAAATACATATTAACAGGGTAAAATTCAGATCATCATAGAAATTAACACAGAAAAATCATTTGATAAAATTCAGCAACCATTCATGATAAAATCTCTAAGAAACTAGGAATAGAGGAGAAATTTCTCAACTCAAAAATGAATTTCTTAAACAAAGAAAGAAATAAAAAGCCTTACTGCTAACATTAATGGGCAAAGACTGGATGCTTTCCCCCTAAGATTGGGAACAAGGAATGGATGTTAAGTCTCCCCACTCTTATTCAGCCTACTACTGGGAACACTTACAGATGCAATAAGGCACAAAATGGAAATGAACTTCATATAGATCTGAAGGGAAGAAATAAAAATTTTATTTGCAGATCAAATGATGGTATATGAAGCATATTCTGAGGAATCTACAAAAAAAATCATAGAACTTATAAATGAGCTCGGCAAGATCATAGATATAAGATCAACATACAATCATATATCTGTATACTATCAATGAAAATATGGATAAAAATAAATACTTAGGTATAAATATATAAAACCTAAGTAAATAATCTAAAAAATTTATAAAAATAAATCTGATGGAACTTATATCCTAAGAACTACAAAATTCTGCTGAAAGAAATCGAAGTAAACCTTAATAAATGAAGAGAAATATTATGTTCATGGACTAGAAGATTCAGCATAGGAATATTTCAGTTTTCCTAAATTGACATATTAGGTCATTATAATTCCCATCAAAATCCTAGCAAGATGTTCACATATATGGACAAGAATATTCTGAAATTTATATGGAAAAGCAAATGAATTAGAATAAAAGAATTCTGAAGAAGAATAAAGTAGGAAGAATAGCGTTGTCCAATATTAAGGATTAATGTAAAGATACAGTAATCAAGATATTGTGATATAGGTAGTGGGACAGACACATAAAAGGATCAAGATATAGATCCACATAAGTATGGTCTAGTGATTTTTTGCAAAGGTTGTGTGTGACAGTTTGAGATTATTTTTGAATTCCAAAAAGAGATTATGTTTGTAAACTAATCTATTCCTCTGGGTGTGATACCCTTTGATTGTAGTAGAATCAGCTGAGATATCTTTGATTAAATTACTTTAAGATTAGGGCTTTGATTTTACCATGTCATTAGGGTGATTCAGAGTTAAGTCCCCATCTCATTGAGCTATATAAATGGACACTCAATCAAGATCATGAAAGCAGATACATGAGAAAAGAGAGAAAGCTCCATAGACATGGAAGAGGATCCTGCAGCCTGGGAAGAGATTTGAGCCATTCTCCTGATAGTTTACAGGTGACCTTGTGAGGAGATCAGAGCAGCTGAACCCAGAAAGAAATGAGGCCCGGGAAGAGAGATGAGCCCTATGCCAGCCTACAGCTGAGATCAGAAGAAGTTGGACCCATGGAGCCTTAAGAAGGAAGAGGAAGGCTGAACACTTGCAGACGTTGCCTGCCATCTTGCTTCAACATGTGGCAACAGACTTTGGGTGAGAAAGTACCTCTTATGTTACCTTGAGTTGGATTAATTAGGGTCTTGTAACTGTAAGATTCATCCCCAAATAAATACGCTTTATAAAAGCCAACAGATATCTGGTACTTTGCATCAGCACCCCTTTTGCTGAATAATACAGTGGGTAAGCAAGTTTTTAGGTATGGGGTCGGGGAATAAGATTGTTTTCAAGAAATGAACAAATGGCACTAAAACCTATGGATACTATAGGCAAAAAACTAAATAAAAACATAAACCTCACACTTTTTACAAAAATTAAATCAAAGTGTATCACAGGTTTAAATGCAAAATGTAAAAATACAAACAGAAAAAATATAAGGGAAAAATCCTTAGGACTTAGGGCTTGGTGAAGAGTTCTTAAACATGAGTCATTAATGAAAAAAATCAGTGTTATACTTTATCAAAATTATGAGCTTTTGTTCTGTGAAAGACACTGCTAAGAGAATGAAATGCTACAAACTGGGAGAAAATATTTGCAATCCACATACCTGACAAAGATCTGGCATTTAGAATATATATTAAATACCCTAAAACTTAACAATAATTATGCAAACAATTTAGAAAATGGACAAAAGAAATGAAAAGGCATGTCACTGAAGAGTATATGGGGATGGCAAATAAGCACATGTATTAGATGTTCAACAGCACTAGCCATTGGGGAAATATGAACAAAAACCACAATGATGTATCACTATACATCCACTAAAACAGGTAAAAAAAATAGAAAAAAAATAGTGACATGCTAAATCCTGACATGAATGAGAAGAAACTGGATCACTCATACATTGCTGGTGGGAATATAAAGTTTTATATCCACTCAGGAAAATACTTTGTCATTTTCTTAAGTGACTAAATGTATTCTTAATATACAACCAAATAACTACACTCCAGAACATTTATCCCAAAGGAATAAAAACTTATTTCCCCAGAAAATACACAATGCAAGAAGTTTCATAACAGCTTTGTTTGTAATAGTCAATAACTCTAGAGAAATAAAATATCCTTCAATTCAAGAATATCTATAAAAACTGTGATACATATATACTATGGATTCCAACTCAGAAATAAAAAGGAATGAACTATACAACAAGTTGGATGGATCTGGAAAGCTTAATGCTGAGTAGAAAAATAATTGCAAAAGGTCACATACTGTAAGTTTCCATTCATAAAACATTCTTAAAATGACAAAGTTAGTCACCATCCCAGTCCCCTCAGGATTGGGGGAGGAGCTATGGACTAGAGTGGACTTGGTGGTGTTCTGTTGTAGACATATTGTGATTCAAGCAATGGAAGAATTTGTAACAGTGAGGTGGAGCTGGTGGCCACTGGACGTTGTTGGGGCAGGGAGGGGAGGGACAGTTGAAATACAGGGGCTTTTTTGGGACTTGGGGGTTGTCCTGAGTGGTGTTGCAGCAATGAATGTAGGCCATTTTGCATGAGCATATACCATGCAGAACTGTGTGGTCTATGATGTGAACTGTGGTCTATGCTCGGTGGCAAGGCCCCAGGATGTGTATATCCATTGCGGGTGTTGTGCCACACTGATGAAGGATGGTGGTGTGGGATGTTGTGGGAGGTGTGGGGGGTGGGGAACATGGGAATCCCTGTAATTTCTGAGTAATATTTG
>JAQZBX010040359.1:9881-22797 GCA_029593785.1 Cabassous unicinctus | reverse complement strand
TTTCCATCAACCCAAATAGAAACTTTGTACAATTTAAGCATAACTTCCCATTCCTTACCCCCATTCCATGTGCTAGTTTTTGATGCCATGAATTTGCTTATTCTAATTATTTCATATCAGGGAGATCATACAATATTTGTCCTTTTGTGTCTGGCTTAACCACCATACTAGATAACTTCAGAATATTTCAGACTTAAAAGACACAGATGCTGGCTGCAGGCAATGAACAATAAGTCTCTCAGACTTGAGCTGTGATATTGATAATAGCACTGCTGCACAGGAAACCCAAAAAACCACGAAAAGACCTAGTTATGGCCTGGGACTTAGGATCAGGTGGAAACTATTTCAAAACCATTAGAGACAGAGCACTGAACCCAGGAGAGAAGTAGACAGAGTGGGAGAGGGAGCAAATTTAAAAAACAAAGGTCTTTCCCTTAAAATAAAAGTGCAAACCAAAATTATGAAACATACGAATAAAGCTAATGCCAAGAAAAACAGTCAGAAGTATCAATCAGAACATTCATTTATACCAGATGAAATAAGTTTTATAGAAAAGTTAATACTTATAATGTAATTGTGTTAAAATGCTTTATGAGATAAATGAAGGAATATTTATTATAAAAATAATAATATTTAATGAACAAAAATTAAGTAATATAGCATACTAAAAAGAACAACTAAAAATCGATTAAATTATAGCTATTAAAGTAAAAAGAATACTCAATAATTGGGATAAAATCAGATTGGATACAATAGAATATAAGATTAGTGAACTGTATATTATTGGAGAAATTTGCCCAGAACACAGCACTAAAACACCATTAAACAAATTAATAAAACTGCCATTCAGAAGTGAAAAACAAATGGAAAAGTTCCAACATATATCTTAATTATAATTCCAGAGGAACAAAAAAGGAGAGACTATCACAAAGCAAAATTTTAAATTATAAGAGCTGAGAAAATCCATAATTGGAGTATTGAGAGTATAATCTCAGTACCAAGCAAAAAATAAAATAAAAAATCCACACTTTAACATACAGAAAGAATAAGAAAAATTCTTAAAAGTCCATTGGAGAGAAAACAGAATACCTACAAAATGATGAAAGTTTGTTGACAGAAAATTTCTAATTAGCAACAATAAATTCCAGATACAATGCAGAAGTATTTTCAAAGTGTTAAACAACAAAAATTTAGAATTGTATAAGCATTTAAACTAACATTTTAATAAGAACTAAATAAACTCATGAATAGTTTTGAAAAACAGTGAGGACAATATTTGGAGATATATTCCTATATTCCAAGACTAGGAGCTAATTAGTGAAAGCCCCTTGTTAAAAAGCATTTAAAAGATGAATTTAGCAAGAAGGAAAGTGAACCCTGAAAAAAGGCTTTGGATACAAGAAAGACTAGTGAGAATAGATTGAAAATATGTAATGAAATTTAATTACCTACTCACTGTAAATATAACTGAATTTTTAATACTAAAAAAAAGAGTACTAAAATGCTGGACAACAATAATAAGTGGAGATTGTGTATTGTGCTTTGCTTTAAGAGGAGGATTGGACATTCAATGGCTTAAAGGCTTTCATGGAAAATAGGAAGTTAGTATAGTAAAATGTAGCAGTAATAAAGAATAGAATCCAATGTATATTCCAAACTAACACATATAAAAAGGAAATGTGAAATCCAACAGAAGGCAAACATTTTTTAAAGATACAAAAAAAAAAAGACAAAAAGTATGCAGTACTATAAAATTTTATCAAAATATATAAGTAACCACAACATATGTATTTACATATTATTCACCTACTAAAAGACAAAAATTGCCAAATTGGATAATTTTTAAAATCCATCTACATTCTGCTTACAAGACACATGCCTAAAATAAAATTACACTGAAATATTGAAAATAAATTAACGTTGATTTAAAATCTTAACTAAAATATTAACAAATCCTATCCACTACATATTTAAAGATAATAGTTAAAGCTTATGACTAAATAGGGTTTATCTCAGTGATTCAAGGATGCATCAATATTTTAAAAATCTAATAATATGAAACCCCAGATTAAAAGATTAGCTATTTAACAACATGTCATCATTTCAAAAGAGTCAGGATAAAGCTCTTGAGAACATTTTTAAAAAATATTTTAAAAGATGCTTAGATTACAACTTGAGAACGTTTGATATTTGATTAAAACATTTTAGCAAATTAGTTATGGGAGGAAACTTCCTTAACCTGATAAAGAGTATCCATCAAAAACAAAGAAAATGTCATACATAATGGTGAAAATCTGAAGCACTCCTCCTAACACTCAAGGACAATACAGGAGTGTCTGTTATTACATCATCTCCAAAAATTACCCAGATGGAACTAACCAATTCAAATAGGCAAGAAAATTAAATAAGAGGTATGCAAATTGGGATGGAAAAGACAAAATTATTCTTTGCATACATTGTGATTTTTTCTGTTTAGAAAATTTCAATTTACTATATATATGAAATTATTAGAATTAATAAGAGAGTCCCATAACATTGCTGAAATATAATCAACATATTAAAAATCAATTGTTGGAAGCGGGTGTGGCTCAATTGATAGAGCTCCCGTTTACCATATGGGAGGCCCCGGTTCGCTTCCCGGGGCCTCCTTGTGAGGGCAGGCCGGCCGGCCCGCCCAGCCCGGTGGGCTCATGCAGCAAGACCTCACAACAGGAAGCGGATGTGGCTCAATCAATAGAGCCCCCGTTTATCATGTGTGAGGCCCCGGGTTCGCTTCCCCGAGCCTCCTTGTGAGGGCAGGCCAGGCCCCGCGGTGCGGTGGGCTGATGCAGCAGGACCTCACAGCAAAGGGGAGATAAGCAGACACGGAGAAGACACACAGCGAATGGACACGGCAGCACAAGCAGCAAGGGGGGGATAAATAAATAAATAAATAAATCTTAAAAAAGAAAAAATCAATTGTTTCTCTATTCACCAATAACAAGAATAAAAAAATAAAATAAGAACAAAAGGTCCCATTCCCCAACAGCAACAAAAACTATAAAGTGCCATACAAAATAACATATTCAAAAACTTCATAGAAAAAGTTACAAAAAATATTGAAGAACACAAAAAAGACCTGCATAATCAAAAGATTATGAAAACTATGTCAAATCTCCAAAATGAATCTATAAATTCAACACAATTCCAATTAAAATACCAATGGTATTTTTCATTAGTGATTCTAAAATATACATGGGATAGCAAAGGTATAAGAAAAGCCAAAATAATTTTGTAGAAAAAAATGAATTGGAGGAAATCTCCCTATCAGATAAAGTTGGAGTTGCTAAACAGGGTATATTGGCATGGCAATAGACAAAGATAATGGAATAAAATGCCGACCAAAGAAAGCCACATATATATGGACTTGATCTATAGCATAGGTGGCATTACAAATCAGAGAGTAAGAAATAAATATTTCTGGGATGGCTGGTTATTTGTGTGAAAATATATTTATATCCCTACTTCATACAATACAGAAAATTAATTTAATGTAGGTTAGAGACCAAAATGTGAAAAACAAATCTTTTAAGCTTTTAGAAAACAGGATGCTAACATCATAATTTTGGAATATATGAGATGGTAAAATCACAATTCATAAGGGGAGATAAAGAAGAATTTGGACAATATTAAAATTTAAGCCTCTTTATAAAAACGGTACCATAAATAAAGTGAAAACACAATCCAGAAACAGGGAAAGATATCTGTAACCTCTATAAAGGACAAGAATTTTTATCCAAAGTATATAATGAATGTCTCCAAATTAAAATTTTGAAGAAGAAAAAAGAAGCAAAAGATATGAATAGGAAAACCACTGAAGAAGAATTTCAAATAACCAATAAATATGAAAATATGTTTAACCTTACCATTAATTATAAAAATGTACATTAAAAATGAGATACATTTTTATATTCATCATTGGCAAAATTATTTGGCTGACAGTACCAAAGTTTGGCAAGGACAGAGGAACATAACTCTTGTATCTTGCTGTCAAGTATGTAAGTTATTAAAATCATTTTGAAAAATAATTTGGCAATATCTACTGATATTCTAACTGTATTACATTGGTGGCTCCCCAATGAGCCACTCCTCCCAGTATTCATACCTTCTACAGTTCCCTCCCTTTACATCTGGGCTGATCTTGTGACTCCCTCTAAGCATAGAATTTGGCATAACTGAAACTGTCAGTTCCAGCTAAGACTTAAGCATCTGCTTTTTGTATTTTGAGAGCCCTGAATTTCTCCCTGCTGAAGAGATCATGTGGGAAAACCACATGGAGAGGCCATGTGAAAAGTGAGGTCATGAGACTACATGGAAAAGAGTCATCCTGAAGTCTCAGCACATCAGCTGAACCCAGTCCCCACATGACCCCCATCCCAATGATGCCACATGAGTAACCACCAACAAGACCAGCAGAAGAACTGAAAAATCTGATACCAACCCATATTTAAGAATACTGAACAAATGAAACCATGTTGTTTTAAAACACTAAATATGGGGGTGATTTATTATACAACAAGGATAACCAAAGCAATATGCATACAGTTTAACCCAGCAATTCCATGTTCAAGTTAATATCCTAGACCTAGAGAAAGTTGTACATGAAGAGACATGTCCAGTGTTCATTGACACAGTGTATGCAATAGTAAAGAAGGAAAGAAGGAAAGGAGGGAGGGAAGGAAGGAAGGGAGAGGGGAAGAGAGGAAGGGAAGGGAGAAAGGAGGAAGGAAGAAAAGAAAGAGGAAAGAAGGAAAAAGTGGAAGCTGGAAATCAATAACAGGTAGAAAAGGGAAAATTCACAAATATATGAAGATCAACAAAACTCTCAAATAATTAGTGGGTCAAAGAAGAAATTGCAAGAGACATCAGTAAATATCTTGAGATGAATGGAAACCAGAACACAACATATCAAAATTTATGAGATATAGCAAAGGCAGTGCTGAGAGGGAAGTTTATAGCTCTCAATGCTTACATTAAAAAAATAAGAAAGACCTTAAGTCAAAGACCTACCTGCACACCTGGAGGAACTAGAAAAAGAATAGCAAACTAATCCCAAAGCAAGCAGAAGGAAAGAAATAACAAAGATTAGACCAGAAATAAATGAAATTAAGAATTTAAAAAACAATAGAGATAATCAACAAAACCAAAAGTTGTTTCTTTGAGAAGATCAACAGAAGTGACAAACCTTCAGCTAGACTAATGAAAGAGAGAGAAAGAGAGAGAGACAGAGACAGAGAGAGAGAGAGAAGGTGCAAATAAATAAAATCAGAAATGAGAAGGGGAGCATTACCACTGACCCTGAAGAAATAAAAGAGATCATAAGATGATACTATGAACAATTGAATGCCAGCAAATAGACAAGGATGAAGAAATGGACAAATTCCTAGAAACACACAAACAACCCACATTGACCCTAGAAGAAATAGAAAACCTCAACAAACCAATCACAAGTGAAGATATTGAAAGACTCATCAAAAACTACCCCAAAATGTAAAGCCCAGGACCAAGTGGTTTCACAGGTGAAACTTACCCATTATTTAAAGAAGATCTAATATAAATCTTGCTCAAACTCTTCCAAAAAATTGAATAGGAAGGAAAGCTACCAAATTTATTCTGAAGCCAATATTACCCTAATACCAAAGTTAAATAATGATATTAAGAAAAAGGAAAATTACAGACCAATTTTTCTAATGAATATAGATGCAAGAATCCTCTACAAAATACTTGCTAACCCAATCCAAAAGCACGTTAATAGAATTCACCATGATCAGGTGGGTTTTATACCAGGTATGCAAGGGTGGTTCTACACTAAAAAATCCATCAGTGTAATACACCACATTAATAAATTGAAGAAGAAAAATCACATGATCGTTTTAATAGATGAAGAAAAGTCATTTGACAAAATACAGCATCCTTTCTTGATAAAAAAAAAAAAAACACTCTGAAAGATAGGAATAACACTCCCATTCTCAATATGATAGTAGGAAACTTTCTCAATATGATGAAGTACATATATGAAAAACCCACAGCTAACATTGTAGTTAATGGAGAAATACTGAAAGCTTTCCCACTGAGATCAGGAACAAGACAAGGATGCACACTACTTCCACTGTTATTCAATATGGTGCTAGAAGTTCTAGCTAGAGCAATTAGGCAAAAAAAAAGAAAAAGAAAAGAAAAGAAATGAAAAGAAATAAAAGGCACCCAAATAGGAAAGGAAGAAGTAAAACTTTCACTATTTACTGGTGATGTCATCCTATACTTAGAAAATCACAAAAAAATCCACAAGAAAACTGCTAGACTAAATTGACTTACAGATTCAACACAATTCTAATAAAAATTCAAGCAGCCTTTTTGCAGATTTGGAAAAGCCAATTATCAAATTTATCTGGAAGGGTAAGGGCCCCTGAATAGCCAAAAATATCTTTAAAAATAAGACCAAAGTTGGAGGACTCTTACTTCCCAAATTTAAAGTATATTACTTAGCTACAGTGGTTTAAAAAAAAAAACAACAGCATGGTACTGGCATAAAGGTGGACTGATCAATGGTTACAAATTGAGAGTTCAGAAATAGACCCTCACATCTATAGTCAACTGATTTTTGACAAGGCTATCAAACCCAACTGGGTCAGAACAGTCAGTTCAACAAATGGTGCTGGGAGAATTGGATATCCACATCTAAAAGAAAGAAAGAGGACCCTTATCTGACACCTTATACAAAAATTAACTCAAAATGGATAAAGGGCCTAAATATAAAAGTGACAACCATAAAACTCCTAGAAGAAAATGTAGGAAAACATCTTCAAGATCTTGTGGTAGGTGGTGGTTTCTTAAACCTTACACCCAAAACATGAGCAATGAAAGAAAAAATAGATAAATGAGACCTCCTCAAAATTAAACACTTTTGTGCTTCTAATGAGTTTGTTAAGAAGGTGAGAAGGCAGCCTACTGAATGGGAGAAAATTTTTGGAAACCACATCTTATAAGGGTTTGGTTTCCATGTTATATAAAGAGATCACATAACTCAATGATAAAAAAGACAAGCAACCCAATTAAAGAGTGGGCAAAAGACTTGAATAGACATTTTTCCAAAGAGGAAATACAAATGGCCAAAAAGAACATGACAAGATGCTCAACATCACTGGCATTAGGGAAATGCAGATAAAAACAACAATGAGACATCACTTCGTGCCTTACAGAATGGCCATTATTTTTTAAAAAAAGAAAAGAAAAGCACTACCAATGTTGCAGAGGATGGGAGAAATGGGAACACTCCTTCACTGTTGGTGGATCAATTCCTCAGGAAGCTAAATATATAAACTGCCATATCATTCAGCAATCCCACTACTAGGAATATATTCAGAAAAACTGAAAAACTGAAAGCAAGGACTCAAACAGATGTTTGCACACCGATGTTCATAGCAGCATTATTCACAATTGCTAAAAGATGGAAATAACCTAAGTGCCCATCAAATGATGAATGGATAAACAATATGTGGTAAATACATATGATAGACTACTACTCAGCTGTAAGAAGAAATGAACTTGGGAGGCTTATGATAACATGGATGAACCTTGAAGATATTATGTTGAGTGAACTAAGCCAGACACAAAAAGAAGAATATTGTATGGTCTCACTGATATGAACTAAATGTGATGAGTAAACTTATGGAGTTAAATTTTAGAGTATAGGTTAGTAGGAGACAGAATGCGGGTTAAGGAAGTGGTGCTGATATTGAATGTATGTAGAATGTTTAATAAGCTTGATTGTAAATAAGTGGAAATGGATAGAATTGATGATAACACATTATAATCAGTATAACTAATACTGCTGATTCATAAAAGTGATTGTGGTTGAAAGGGGGTGGGTAGTCTAGGGATGTTACTGTTACTTGAAAGACAGCTAGAGGATAATCTAGGGACTGTATAATATAGTGATTTCAGTGGTAGATGGGGATTGTGGTTAATAATACAAATATAAGAATGTTTCTCTACTACAAGGTGTTACGAATATGGTGATCCATGGGGAAAATTCAACTAATGTAACTTATAGACTATAGTTAACAGTAATATTGTAGTATTTTTGTAGCAAAGGAAAAAGGTTTCAATGCTAAAGGTCAAAAAAATATTGGATTTAGTTTTATGAGATGTGAATATGATCAAGCTTTAAAAAAAATTTTTTTCATTAATGAGGAGACCTTGGTCATGTCATTTGACCAATCTGCTCATTTGTTCATCTTTCAGAACATTGAAGAAACAGCTGAGTTTGTTTTGGGGATTGGAAAGGATAAATGTACCTGGACAGGATTTTTTAAGGTGATCCTTCCATACAGAGCTGCCTTTTGTCAGTTATTTTATTTTTTAAGTTTAAGTAAAGTTTTAAAAAATGAACATTATCAACATAAATAATTATTTAAAATGTAATGTTGCAGAAAGAGTACCTTGAAGAATAAGTATAGCATGATACTATTTTTATGAATTTGAAGAGGCAAAATCTATTTTTATTGATACATGAATATGCAGTAAGGGAATGAAAACATGCATGGGAATAATAAATGCTTTATTCAGGATGGTGATTACCTTGAGGGAAGGAGGAATGGGATTGTAATTAAGGAATGGTGCTTGAAGGAGTCATCTCTTTCTGTAGGCTTGATTTTTAAAAATTGATCTCCAAAAAACTACAGTAATGATTGTTTCAAGCAAGAATCATCTGTGGTGAAAGCTTGTTTAAAAACAGGATATTTACATAGTCTCAGAGTATCTCCCTACAAGATATTTTAGAATTACAATGGGGAAAATGGTAATTTTACAGTGGACAAACCCAGAACCACCACCTTAACCAAGTGATCAAAGTTAACATTAGCAGTAATGGGACAAAGATATCATGTGCCTCCTGATATGATGAATTGAGAAGGATACAACATCATTTCTGTTGTAGGCCTATATACTTACATATACAGGAAAAGAGAGATAGAGAGAACATGAAACCAAATGTCAAAATGTTAACATTTGGGGAAATATGAGTGAAGAGTATATGGGAATTCTTTGTACTATTTTTGCAATTTTTCCATTAAGCCTGAAATTATTTCAAATTAAAGAGTTTAAAAGCTGATCTTAATTAAATATGGCAAGATGTTAAGATCAGATAAAGTTGAATGGTATATACACAGTTTTTAGTTATATTATTTTCTTTATTCACTTGTATACTTGAAATATTTCAGAATTTATTTTGAAAGAACAAATATACTATGCATAAATACATAAAATGAAAAGAAAACAAGAAGAGACCCACTATTTTGCATTTTTATGCCCTTAGAAAGCACTAAAATCAGGGAAAGGACTTGACAGTTTAAATAACTTTGCGTGACTGATTTCCCACGTGGTGAAAAACTGTTTCCTGTCCTAGCTTTAGCCAATAGAACCACTTTCAGGTTCCTTAATGTTCCATGCTGACTCTCATCTTCAAGCATTTATACTGAGGTTCTAGAACACTATGCCAGCCTTTCTTGATCCAGTCCTACCTGTTTTAGTTTCCTTGGCTGCTCAAGCAAATACCATGCAATGGGTTGGCTTAAACAATGGGAATTTGATAGCTCACAATTTTAAGGTTAAGAAAAAGCCCATATGAAGGCATCACCAAGGCGATGCTTTCTTCTGGAAAACTGGTGTTCTGGGGCTGGCTGCCAGTGATCCTTGGTCCTGGGCTCCTCTGTCACACGCCATGCACATGGCAGCCTCTCCTGGACTCTCCCTTCTCTTCCTGTTTCCATTGATCTTCAGTTTCTTGGTTTCCATAGCTTTCTTTCAGGGGGGTCTGAATTTCATTCTGCTTATAAAAGACTCCTGTAATAGGATTAAGACCCATCCTGACTGAGGTGGGCCATGCCTTAACTGAAGTAACTTCATCAATAGGTCTTACTTACAATGGGTTCACACCCACAGGAATGGATTAAGTTTAAGAACATGTATTTCTGGGGTATGTAAAGCTCCAAAGCACCACACTACCCTTTAGGATTCAGTTTCAATCATCCTGGGAAAGTCTTTCCTGACTTCCAAATCTATACCCTTCCTGTGTATTTCCCCCTCATCCAGTGTTTCCCACCACCATAACAGTGATCATATTCTATTATAATATTATGATTACTTTCCTATGTCTTCTGCTATGCTGTTAACTTACTGAAGGCAGGGTTTGTATCCATCTGATGTACCATTTGTATCTCTAGCATCAAGCAAAATATATGGCACATGATAGTCACCCATTAAATATCTGATGATTCAATAATTTAAATATAGGTTTTGAAGTTAAATGCCAGCCCATCAAGCACAGAACTTCAAAAGATATAACCTTGTAAGATAATGTAGCTTATGTTTTTAAAATGATCTTACTGTCTCTGCATATAAAATAAGACGTGAAAGATGTTTGGGTCAAGGCTGTGCCCGGGTCAATTAATGCCTTGAGCATTGAATAATAATTCCATAACCACTACCATCTAAGGTCACACTCACTTACACCATTCTTATTAATGCTGATAAAAAGATTCCTGAGGAAAGAGCTACTTCTAAGGTATCTTAGAACTGTAAGTTTCTTTAAAGCAACTTGAAAGTCACAAGGCGAACATTGACGAGCAAATAACTTGCGTTGGCCTGAAAGGGTGCAGGTATTAGTTAGGCCTCTGAGCGTCGCTGTTGACCACCTAAACAGCAAAAAGCAGCGAGACATCCAATCCCATCTTCCGGCTCCCACAACACAAAGGACTAGCAATTTGGCCATGCAAGCTTCGGGACAAAAGAAATTCAGCCCAGCAGTCCGCTAGATCTCTCCACAGTGACCTAGATCTATGAATGCTGGTTACCTCGGACCCTGAGGAATAAAGATTGGAATCCCGTACTGGATGCTGGAACTTGAATCGGAGAAAAGATTGCGGCAGAGAGAAAATGGCGGCTCAGCAAAAGTTCCCACACTGCAAAAGGTTAGACCTGCTGTACCTTCTTTTGGCATCCCTGTGGGGAGCCGGGGCTGGGCAGATGCGCTATTCTGTGCCTGAAGAGACCGACAAAGGCTCTTTCGTGGGCAACATCGCCAAGGACTTGGGGTTGGAGCCCCTGGCCATGGCAGAACGGGGAGTCCGCATCGTATCCAGAAGTAGGACGCAGCTGTTTGCTCTGAACACGCGAATTGGCAGCTTGATCACCGCGGACAGGATAGACCGAGAAGAGCTCTGCGCTCAGAGCCCTCGGTGTCTAGTGAATTTTAACATACTACTGGAAGATAAATTGAATATTTATTCAGTAGAGGTGGAAATAACAGATATTAACGATAATGCCCCTCGCTTTGGAGCAGAGGAGCTGGAACTAAAAATCAGTGAAACGACTACTCCAGGATTCCGCATTCCTCTTAAGAGTGCGCATGACGCGGATGTAGGAGAAAACACCCTCCAAAAGTATGAACTCAACCCAAACGACCACTTCTCCCTGGACGTGCGAAGCGGGGCGGATGGGAACAAGTACCCGGAGCTGGTGCTGGGGCGCGCCCTGGACCGCGAGGAAGAGGACATTCACCACCTCGTTCTCCTGGCTTCGGACAGGGGCAACCCGGCCCTAACCGGCACCTCCCGCATCCGAGTGATGGTGCTGGATGTGAACGATAACGCACCTGTTTTTACGCAGCCCGAGTACCGTGTAAGTGTTCTGGAGAATGTGCCCGTAGGGAGCCGAATTCTCACGGTGACCGCCACTGACGCAGACGAGGGATACAATGCTCAAGTGGCATATTTTCGAGAGAAAACCCCTGGAAAAACCTCAGAGATATTTGACGTCAAATCTACATCTGGAGATATAGAAATCATAAAAAATCTAGATTACGAGGATGCCAAATTCCATGAAATTGATATTGAAGCTCAAGATGGCCCGGGCCTTCTGACCAGAACGAAGGTTATTGTCACAGTTCTGGACGTGAATGACAATGCCCCAGAATTTTATATGACTTCTGCTACTAGCTCAGTGTCTGAAGACTCTCCTGCAGGAACTGTAATTGCACTTTTCAACGTACATGACAGAGACTCTGGGCAGAATGCGTTTATCACATGTTCACTCCTCGAAAATCTTCCTTTCAAATTAGAAAGGTCGGTGGACAATTACCACCGACTGGTTACAACCAGAGCCCTGGATAGGGAGGAGATTTCCTCTTACAACATCACTGTGACCGCTCAAGATGCAGGGAACCCACCTCTGTCCACAAATGCTTACATTTTGCTGCAGGTGACAGACATCAACGACAACCCACCCACCTTCCCTCACACTTCCTACTCCGCCTACATTCCTGAAAACAACCCCAGAGGTGCTTCCATCTTTTCCGTAGTGGCCTATGACCCCGATAGCTATGACAATGCCCATGTAACTTATTCCTTAGCTGAGGAGACCCTTCAGGGAGCACCCCTGTCCTCCTACATCTCCATCAACTCTGACACCGGAGTACTATACGCCCTGCGCTCTTTTGACTATGAGCAATTCCGAGACCTACAGCTGCGGGTGACCGCCAGGGACAGCGGAGACCCGCCGCTCAGCAGCAACGTGTCGCTGAACCTGTTCGTGCTGGACCAAAACGACAACGCACCCGAGATCTTGTATCCCGCCCTCCCCACCGACGGCTCCACCGGGGTGGAACTAGCACCCCGCTCCGCAGAGCCCGGCTACCTGGTCACCAAGGTGGTGGCGGTGGACAGAGACTCAGGACAGAACGCCTGGCTGTCCTACCGCCTGCTCAAGGCCAGCGAGCCGGGGCTCTTCGCGGTGGGGCTGCACACGGGCGAGGTGCGCACGGCGCGGGCCCTGCTGGACAGAGACGCGCTCAAGCAGAGCCTGGTGGTGGCCGTCCAGG
>JAQZBX010040358.1:0-22696 GCA_029593785.1 Cabassous unicinctus | reverse complement strand
GGCCTCCTTGTGAGGGCACGCCGGCCTGAGCGGTGCGGTGGGCTGATGCAGCAACCTCACGGCAGGAAGCGGGTGTGGCGCAATGGATAGAGCACCCGTTTACCATATGAGAGGCCCCGGGTTCGCTTCCCGGCGCCTCCTTGTGAGGGCAGGCCGGCTCGCGCGGCGCCGTGGGCCGATGCGGCAAGACCTCACAGCAAGGGGGAGATAAGCAGACACAGAGAAGACACGCAGCGAATGGACACAGCAGCACAAGCAGCAAGGGGGGGATAAATAAATAAAATAAATAAATCTTTAAAAAAAAAAAAAAAAGAATGAATCTAAGAAACACTTTTTATCTCCTTGGCATTGCCCTATGATAGTTTATCAAGTAATTATTAGATGTCTGCTGCAGGAGATCTCTGAGTCAGGCTCCACAAAATGAATTTATTACAATGAAAGATACTTTTCATAGAGCTATAAGCATATAATTTAAAATTTCAACTTTTCAACCTACTCAGGTATTTCATGCCATTAAAACTCCATTGTTACTTGAATTTTCAAACACCGTAGACCCATTAGAAGACTGTTTTGATTGTCATAAATTGTAGTGCCTAAAAACATTCTTAAACTGACAGTCTTTTAAAAAGTGAAAGCTCTCCAAAGACAAAACAGAAATAATTATTATAATAGAAAATAGTTACGTTTGAAATGTTTGTGGTTCCTTGGAAATGCTGCACTTTTTGTATTTTACACTGTTGGTGCAGTTTAAATTAATGTGTGTAGTTCAGAGGTGTATTAGTCAGCCAAAGGGGTGCTGATGCAAACTACCAGAAATCTGTTTGAAAGGGTATTTATTTGGGGTAGAAGCTTACAGTTACCAGGCCATAAAGCATAAGTTTACTTCCCTCACCAAAGTCTATTGCCACGTGTTGGAGCAAAATGGCTACCAACGTCTCTGAGGGTTCAGGCAAACAGCTTGTTTCTCTTCCTGGGGCCTTTTCTCTTTCCTCACGACCAAGCTCCTCTGTGTGCTTACTTCCACGAGCTCCAGCATTAAAACTCCAACTAACTCTTCTGCCATGTCGTTTTCTCTGTGAGTCCCCGGCCACCAAGGGGGCGGGGACGCAACGCCCTATGGACGTGGACCAATCAAAGCCCTAATCATAATTTAATCACACCCAGAAGAAAAGACCAGTTTACAAACATAATCCAATATTTCTTTTTGGAAATCATCAATAATATAAAACTGTTACAAGACGTCTTCGTGTTCACATTTTATTTTATTTTATTTTTTTAAAGATTTATTTATTTTATTTATTTATCCCCCCCTTGCTGCTTGTGTTGCTGTGTCCATTCGCTGCGTGTCTTCTCTGTGTCTGCTTATCTCCCCCTTGCTGTGACGTCTTGCCGCATCAGCCCAGGCGCCGCTCGAGCCGGCCTGCCCTCACAAGGAGGCCTCGGGACGCGAACCCGGGCCTCCCATATGGTAAACGGGGGCTCTATCCACTGAGCCACACCCGCTTCCAGTGTTCACATTTTAAAATTAGGTAAATGACCTCATCTTTAGAGCTGGAATTCATTTTTAATTTCATTTCATTGTATACAATGTGTATACAGTTATCTGTTCTCTGCATTTAGAAATATAAGCAATATAAATCTGTTAATTCTGTAAGTAAATTTTAATCTATGATGTAACTCTACCCTATCCTTAAGACATTTAAAATAAATTATGTGAAAAACAAAAACAAAAACAAACAAAAAAAAAACTTTAATTGTCATTCCATGTCGGGGATGCTGTATTTTTTCCCTTGCTCACTCTAGCAGTTAGATTAACCAAAATCTTACTCCTCAAAACTTCTACTAAAGCCATTGTTAAACATTTGTGCCATGATCATTAACATATATATAACACAAAATATCCCAGTTAATCATTTTAAGTGTACAATTCAGTGGTATTACAATGTTGTGCTACCATCACCACCATCCATTACCAAAACATTTCATCACCCAAAACAGAACCTCTATATTCATTCAGCAATAACTCCCTATTCCTCTCTCCACCCTGCCCCTGATAACCTCTAATCTACTTTCTGTCTCTAT
The DNA here is from genome assembly GCA_029593785.1 of Cabassous unicinctus. Taxonomy (NCBI): domain Eukaryota; kingdom Metazoa; phylum Chordata; class Mammalia; order Cingulata; family Chlamyphoridae; genus Cabassous; species Cabassous unicinctus. Next base: position 20,614 of record JAQZBX010040358.1, on the reverse strand, counting down.
GGATTTGCATACTAGGTATTTCATATAAGTGGACTCATACAATATTTGCCCTTTTGTGTCTGGCTTATTCCACTCAATATGATGTCTTCAGATACCCTGTTGTAGCATATATCATAACTTCATTCCTTTTTACAGCTGAATAATATTCCATTGTATGTAAGCACTACATTTTTTAATGCATTCATCTGTAGATGGATACTTGGGTTACTTCCTTTATCTGAAAATAATCCACAAGGAAACCAATAGAACTGACATGCAAATTCAGCAAAGTTGCAGAGTACAGAGTTAATACACAAAAATCAGTCTCCTTTACTTCAATAAGCAATGTATTTGGATTTGCTCGATTAACAGGTTATTTTGACAATTGCTTCTTTACGAGTTGGCAGCCCATCCCTGGTTTCTCACTCACCAAGCCTGTGCTCCTAATGTATACTTATTCTCTTTAACAAGTAAATTCCCTTGAGCAAGTACAAGCCTGGTATTTAAGGACTGGGACAGAAATGAAATTCCCTGCATCTGTGTATCAGTAAGTTTTCACTGCTTAACAATAACCACAAGTACCTGTATACCTGTATTCAACAAAGCAGTGAATTACCTATAAATGCATCTGTGGAGCCCCTGCCTGGTTTGGCTCTGGTCCAGCCCCAAGAATGATATCCTGGACCAATCCTAGATATTTCCTGATACCCTTGTCAGTTACCAGAGTAGTATACAGCCAATTAAAGTCTACCTCAGAAAAGATGTAGAGCTGCCTTGGAAATCCCAGTTGCACTAAGAACAAGCCTGGTATTTAAGGGCTGGGACAGAAATGAAATTCCCTGCATCCGTGTATCAGTAAGTTTTCACTGCTTAACAATAACCACAAAATCTCACTGCCATATGGCTAGAGGCATTTATTTCTCAAACGTTTTGGGGTCAGCTAGAGTTTGGCCTGGTGGTTCTGCTACGTTGTCTAAGCTCACTCATGTATCTGAGAGTCAATTGACTGACAACTGATTTAGATTTGCTTCTGCTGAGTCTATTGAAGTGACTCAGCTCTGCTCCACCTGTCTCTCATCCTCCAGCAGGCTAGCCCCAGCATGTTCTCATGGTCATGACAGAGGAGCAAGAGATGAAGTTCCAGTTCTCAACGCAACCTCATGCCTCTGCTTGTGTTACATCTGCTAACATCCCATTGGCCAAAGCAAGTCACATGCCTAAGCCCAGCGGTAAGTGGGAAGGATGCTGCAAAGTTACATGGCAAAATATATGGATATAAAGAGAGGTCAGGAAGGGGCCAAATGACAGCCTCTGCTCTATAGCACATGCTTCTGTACAGCTCTCCATGAGGATGAGGTCCATCCCATGAGTTTCATTCTTTGGGTTTTGACTTTATAAACAATTTGCTAAACAAATCAATACAGGAAATCAAACTCTCTTACATTTCTCAAGATTCCTTTCTCCCATTAGGTGGGTGCCATATTCCATCTATTGTTTTTGTCTCTGAGCCTCCTGCATATCCTCACTACCACAACCACAAATATGAAAACACAAAATGGGGCACTGTAGAGATAAGATACATTGTTGGTAAAAGTCTTTCTTTGATGTCTTCAATGTCATTTTTCCTTCTAAGTGGTTACCTTGGGCAGCATTTCTTCCTGATCTCCCTCTCCCCATCATCCCCCTGACCTCTTTCTCTTTTAATCGATATTGTATGTCCGAAAAAGTATAGTTTTTGGTTCAAATAATCTTTGGCTGGCTTCTCAGCTTTTTCAGTTAAAATCTGTGCTCCCTTGGGGCAAGCTACTTCACATTTCTGATCCTCGATTTCCCTATCTGCAAAGCTAGAATAAGACCATCTATTGGAAAGACTGCTGTGAATATTAAGTGGGACAATATGCAGTAGGTGCCCAGCACATACCACAAACATTTGATCCCTTCTCCCCATTGCCTTCCCTCCCTACAAGGAGGATCAGGAAAGAAGATTTTAGGAATAGGAGGGGCAGATCAGTAATAACAATTTCATTTGCAAGAGAGGAAGAACATGACTCAAAGTGGCCTAACCAGAAAGTTAATTATAAGATCAATTAACTGAAAAATCTTTATTGATAAGGCCCAGTATGATTGGGGCCCATTCTATTCTCTTAATCTCACAACTCTGCTTCTCTCCACGTTGGGTTCTCTTCAAGGTGATCCAAGCCCACCCTTCACAGATCCAAATCTAGTGGAAATCCTGCCACCTAAAGCACATGGACTCAGAAGGGGAAAGGCTTGGTTCTCCAGAGATAGAACTTCCAGACAAGATACAGGGCACTTGGCTAAATTCGTATTTCAAATAAACAACAATTTTTTTTAGTATAGGTATATCCCAAATATTGCATGGGACACATTTCTTTTACAAATTATTTGTTGTTTATCTGAAATTCAAATTTAAACTGAGTGCCCTGTATTTTTATTTGTTAAATCTGGTAAAAAAATAATAATTATTATTATTATACTGTTAACAGAAAGAAGGGGAATTCACATTGGGCCACAAAAAATGAAACAGGTCCATTACAAAAGAAAAGTAGTTTTCTTTCAGCTTTACCCTCCCACTTCAATCCTGAGATGTATGGCCAGTTCAAGCCACAGATCTTGCTAGGTATAGAAAGCTATGCTTTCTTTTTCTCTCTCATTCTGATTTCTCTGTAGCAATACTTGAAACAGTAAAGATTTTTCTAAAGGAACTTATTGTAGTCATAAAATTTTAGAACCAGAAGGCAATTTAGAAGTCATCACCTTCAACCCCATTATTGAAAAGACAAAGACACTGAGACCCAAATAGCTGGGGAAAAAAAACAAAAGATCAATCCAGGGTCACATAGTTCTTTGGAACAGAATTGAGTCTGTAATTCAGATTTTCCAAAAATCTAATCATTGTCATTTCCACTATTTCTCTGGCAACATCTGTTATAGCATCTATAAAAAAGTCATTTGGGCTGATTTCTGTTTGGAGCACCTTCAATTGAGTTGAGAGAGTGCAATCGACCCCATTCCATGGAATATAAAATGTGTGTTCCACCAATAAAAGGCAACACAGTAACACAGCCATTCGCTTGTGTGGTGGCCAGAGATTTCCTCAAAGCATGTGAACGACCCAGGACAACCCGTATTTGCAAAATCCAAGAGCATTTGCACCCTCAGATTCATATTCAACATCCTGAACCTCCTCAATGTCAATGTCGAGTACAGCCCAGTTAGATCAGCCTCCCAAAGCAGTCCTGCCCTGCTCCCTGTTCAAATAGAGCTTCTTTTTATTGACAGCAATTGCACCAGGTGAGTGATTCTTTTGAGCCACGCAAAAAAAAAGACACAAAAAGAGGCAGCTTTCAAGATCTAATCTATGGGAATGACCACCCCTTCCCAGGCAAGCAGGGTGGCTGTCAGCTGTGGCTCACGTGGCCATATTCCAGGATGGAATGGCAGCGTGTCCCCTCTGCCCAGTGCCACCCTGGCTCAGCCCGATGAAGACCATGCTCCATCCCATAGGCGACATTCCTCCACAGAGCAGCTGCACTTATGTTTTAACATGTCCCATTGTACTCGTGATTTAATGAGACCTCTTGGGCAGTGTTCGTAAATGACAGTCATCATAATGCCAAAGAGCCAGAGACACAAACATCTTGTGCCCTGCCATCTGAGAAGTTTAGACAATGAAAGGACATTTTTTTAATATAAAAATGAAAACAATAATAGTAAAAACCATATTACCATCTGGTGGATTTTGTTAATTCTCCTCTGATCCAAATAAGTCATTATGTCCAAGAAACAAGTCCTTCTTCCATACTTGCTAACTGGGGCAAGTTATTTACGACTTTGAGTTCCTTTTTCTCGGTTATAAAATGGACATAAAAATCATCCCTTCCTCAGAAGGCTACTGGAAGGATGAGTCAGAGAATGCATCAAAGATGTTTAGCGTGGCATCTGGCACCTTGTAAGAGCCCAAGAAATAGTAGTTGTTATTAAACCTAAACACACCTCTAAATATTTGTGGTACTGGAAAACTACTGCCCAAAACTATTATGTGTATGTGGACGTGTGTGTACAATCTCAATCTCACTATTGCCTAACCCTCCCCTTTACCTTTAATCCCTTTCTCTCCCAAGTCAGGAAATGTGATTGGAGCAGCGATTGGCATAGCCGTAAGTGTTATATAGTTGCCAGCTATTGTTGTTGTTGTTATTGTTAACATTATTATGGAACAAGAAACAAACTATAGAACCTTTGGAAACAGAACTGAAAATAGAGCTAGATGGGTTTCTCTGCTCTGCCATTTTGGGCAAAAAAAGGTGCGATGAACTCTTAAAAGGAATGGAGACAGAGTATGGTTAGAATTAGGCTAGCTTGGGGTTCAACAAACTAGGACCCACAGGCCAAATTCAGCCAACAGTCTGTTTTTGCAAATAAAGTTTTATTGGAACACAGCCACACTCATTTGCTTACAAATTGTCCACGGCTGTTTTCATACTACAATGTTAGAACTGAGTAGGTGCCAAATAGACCTTATGGCCTACAAAGCCTAAAATATTTACTCTCCAGCCATTTTCAGAGACTATTTGCAGGCCCATTGGCTACAGAGAAGGGAACAGGTCTTGAACAGCAACTGACACATAGTGGGTCATCAATAAATATTTGTTGAAAAAGTAAATTACCTGCATAAATGAATAGGCAGGAAGCAGCTGGTACATTGTTTGTCCTGACCTGTCGAGGCCTTTGTGAAGTCGCTGCCACTTCACACTGATGTGTCAGCTCTGTTACTGTCCTGGGGGTTGTTTGAGCCATTGCTGGAAATGAACAGGGCGTAAATATCACTTGCAGGTCAGATGCAACTCTACTGGGTGCCTGCCAGTTGGCTGCAAGTGTTCCAAGCTCTGTTTTATTCAAGCAGTAGAGGGAGGGAGGAAGCTAGTAGTAACGGGAAATACACTGAAATTGATATTGCGATAATATAAAGACTAGAAAGCAAAAGGGACAGGTCATAGTCAAGGACTCTAAAATGGCACATTTATCTCTAGTTGTAGAAAAGGAAAAGGATGTATCTGAGTCCCAATCCTGCTAACTCTACAGGATGTAATAAAAGAAGTAGGCCTCTGTCTTCAGAGATATCGCTCGATGGGCACAGTCATTTTGAAAACAAAAACAAGATAAAACTTCAGCTTCCATTTGGTTAGAGCTCAAGTGGGATAATATTATTTAAACATAATTGTCTCCTGAAACTTCTTTCAAAATTCCTGGCCGAGATGTGAATGCCCTGTCTTCTCCCATCAATATGCAGGCTCTGTGTAGTCCCAGGCTCATATCTGAGCTCTGTATCCATCCACACGCCTTAGCACATTGCCCGGTGCACAGGGGCGCCTTGAGCAAGTGGAATGAATGAGCAAGTAGGGCAAGTCCTCAAATAAGTGGGCAACCAGCTGTCCAGAAGGCTACTGAGTAATAAGTCGACATCTGATGACGTCCTTGGTCAAGAGCTCTAGAGCTGGACTCTGGGCTCCATACCTTGACTACTATAAATTTTCATTGGCTGCCTAGCACATCCCTTGCCTTCTAGTAGCATTAACCTGATTTTTCTCTGAGAAACCACTTCTTCCCTGTTCTCAGCCATATGGTTTGCCTGATGACCCCTTTTCTAGTCCCAGGGATGGATCCTAACTGATGTGCTTATATTGCATCCCTCAAGCCCCATTGGCGAGCTATTCTACAAGAAGAGCGTGAAAACTTCTATGGCTTTAATTTAATAGGCGTTTGTTTCTTGCTCACAGGCATGGATTTCTAATTGGTGAGTGACCTGCCTCCAAACTGTGATCCGGGGATCCAGCTTCCTTCTATCTGGTGGATTCACGATCTTAAACACACGGCTTCCATGTCTCCCTGATGGTCATCTCCATTGCAGTCAAGCAGAAAGGGGGAAAAAAACACACCAGGATCATGAGATTTCTGCCCACATTTATCAGCCAGAATTCAGTCACATTGCCACATCTAGCTGCCAAGATGTTTGGGAAACATAGTCTAGCTGTTTGAGCAGAATAAAGAGAAGCTGGATTTGGTAAAAGAAGAGTCAGTCTCTGTCCCTGGGGCACATTCAACTCAGTCAGAGCCAATGATGCATAAGGAATTGCTGGATATTCTCCCTGATTGGGTGTGGGGATGAAGCATGTCTGAAATCATGGGGAGCTTCACCCACCTTGAGAATGGAGCCAGCCTGAAGGAAGCAGAGTTAAGGCATGGATCCAGGGGTCATTATTTGAATCGTGAAATAAGCCAGACCTGGCCAGGATGATCTCTGGTTTTCTCATTTCTGTCAACCAATAATTTCTCTTTGGGCATAAGCCAGTTTGACTTGAGTTTTCTCTCACTTGCTGCTAAAACTGTCTAAGTATACCATTATTGTTGGCCATCCATGAACTCTGCCCTCTTCTCCCCCTAATTCTGATGGCAAAGAGGCAGCATAAAGAGAGATTAAGCATGTAGACTCTGGATCCAAACTATCCTGATTTGAACCCCAAACTCTGCCACTTGCCTTCGAGCACATTACATCTCTGAGGACCCAGGTGCAAAGCCCAAAATGCAACTTTCACTCTAATTATAATGTAACCGGTGTGAACTGCTCCACAAACCAGAGGACAAACGTTTGTTTTATTTTTTCAAAGCAACTCTCAAGGCCCCATCAACCTTATTTGAAATGAAATCCAGCATCTCTTTCTAGAAGATTCCCTTTCCTCCATCTGCTATGCCCTCCCCTTCCCATCCCCCCTCCCCATAGCCCACAAACTCCAGGGGATTGTACAGTCAAAACAAGGAGCTTCAAACAGTTTCCACATGCAGGCTAGGATTAAAAAATGGAGTCTCTGGAATTGTCATTACCTCTTGAAGCCACAAGGGGTCACTGTTAAAGATAGATGGTGCTGGTCCTCGCTGACATGCGCCTGCTGCTCCTGGTCCCTGCACAGGCTGTCAGGTCTGGATCTCTGAGGGAAGTTGGTCCTAGTGCCCAGTGTGGCTAAGGGTGCCTGCTATGCTCCCAAGGGTGCTCCCAGAACACCAGCCAACCCCAAACTCACTGAATTAGGTTTATTTCTAGCATCCGCCCTCTTGTGGACAGAATCACCTTCTGCTTTTCCCTCTACAACTTCACCATCTTCAAAAGTGACCACATTATACCCTCCTGCCCTTCTGAAGGAGACCATCCTCAGTGGCTCCTAGGTGAGGTGCCTGCTCTAAAGGGCCCTGAGGGGCATTTTCAGGACTTGGGAATTGTCCTGAATGACACTGCAATGACAGATATAGGCCATTATATATCTTCCCATAACCTACAGAATAGTGTGGGAGAGAGTGTAAACTGCAATGTAAACTATAATCCAGGCTCACTGGCAATGCTCCAAAATGCGTATATCAATTGCAATGAATGTACCACACTAATGAAGGATGTTGTTTATGTGGGAAAATGTAGGAGGTATGGGGAGCGGAGCATATGGGAATCCCTATATTTTTTATGTAACATTTATGTGATCTAAGTATCTTTAAAAAAATAAAATATATATATATATATATTTAAATAAATAAATAAAGGGCCCTAAGTTTCCAACGAGGAACCTCTCTCACCATAGATAAAGGAAAACCACAAAATTAAACTCAAGCAGCTCATCCTGCTACAAGATAGTCACTCTTGCTAACTCTCCTTGAGCAGGAGGGAAAGTGAGAGAAGAAAAGAGGCATGTATGTGCAGTTCAGCTTCTGACCCCCCACCCCATCAAGATTATCCTGTGCTCTCACATCAACGAACTCTTTGCCCTTTGTCTGCTGGTTCAATTCCTTGGCTTAATTTCACTAAATCTCCAGGACAAGAAAGAAAATGCGAACTTTGTGTTTATTTTTGTGAAAGCTGTGCTATCCCCCCTTTTTGCCTGTACAATCCCCTGACGTGTGTGGGCTATTGGGAGGTGGCCCAGATGATTTTAAGAGCAGTACCTCGAAAGACCACAAAATGAGGCGCTACTCAAGAACACTAGAGCTTTTCTTTAGCTTTTGTTTTTTACCTAATCCATGTCCCATAACATATAGTAAGCTATATTCTTCAATATATGTTTTCAATAACTTTCATGCTAACAAAATTGATTAAATGATCACACAATTATTAAATACATATTTTTAATATATATAATTAAAATCTATATTACAACAAATGCTGGCAGTGGGTATAAATTTTAAGAGCAGGATTAATAAGTCAAGTCTTTGCTTTCTCAGCTACCTTCTTCTGCTCTAGCTCCCTCTCTCATTTTCTCCCCCTTTTTCTCCTCTTGATCCTCCAGTTTTTTGCTCCCTTCCTTGTTGGCCATATTAACAGAAATGTTTTAAACAATGAAATTTTTCCTGTTCTTTAAGAAACAGCTTTAGTGGAAATTTTTTTAATCTCAAAAATACCAAATTAAGAAATTGAAATGCCTTTTACTTTACATAACCTTGAATTGTATTTTTCTGTAGGATTGTGGTGCTGAATTAAAGAGAGATAGAAGCAAAAGGAAAATGAAAAAAAGAAAAGAAAGGAAAATGTCTGCCACGGGTCTCAAAAAAAAAAAAAACAAACTCAAAGAAGCTAGAATGATGGTCAAAACCAAAAGGGACTCAGGTTGAGGAACCCAAGGGCCTTAACAGTTGTATAACTTATCCAAGGCTGCACGGCTTGTTAGTGGGCGAGAGTGAAGACTAACCCCCAGAAGAATGTGTGATGTTTTCATGGTTTTCACATCCTGGGGTACTAAGACAGGAAGACCTCTTTCAAATGATTTTGAGCCTTGTCTGAGAGGCTGTAACAGCTTCACGTCTCCCTCTAGCACACAAAGGATTTCCCCTCTAGCACACTGCCACAGGGCAGGAAGTCCTGGAGAACAGTATATGCCACCCAAGCCACTGCAGACCCTAAGTCTCAAGGACTAAACACGGGATAGGCTCCTAATGCTGGGGATGGGACAGCAGTAGGGAATAGGGGGAGTGGGAATGTCAAAGAGAAAATAGTAGAGTTGGGACATACTTCATTGGATTGTGGGTATCACATTGCCAGTGATTTACTTTAAATTACTTAGGATAGATGATAAGGGCTGTGTGTTACTTTTGACCTCTTATCATGGGGATCAGGTTTAAATTTATCTCCCTTCCAACTGAAATCTACACACCAGCGATAGTTAGTTAACATTTGAAAGCTTCCAAACAAAAGCCACAGGCCAGAAGTAGCCACTACTTCTGTTACCTATACAGCTATCAAAACCAGGGGGTGAATTGATTAGTATGATATATTAGGGATGGGTTTTCAATATTGAAATTAATGGTGATTGTTTTAGTATCCTAGGCTGCTTAAAGCAGATACCATGAAATGGGTTAGCTTAAACAGTAAGAATTTATTAGCTTACAGTTTGAGGCCAAGAAAATGTCCAATTCAAAGCATCATCAAGGTGATGCTTTCTTCCCAAAAAGCGGCTGCCAGCAATCTTTGGCTCCTCTGCCACATGGCAAGCAAGGCACATGGCAGCGTTTGCTTATCTCGCCCTTCTCTTCCAGGTTTCATTGATTTCAGCTTCTTGCTTCCATAGCTTTCTCTCTGTGTATTTATTCCTTTTATTAAGGACTCCAGCAAAAGGATTAAGACCTTTCCTGAATGAGGTGAGTCATACCTTAACTGAAGTAGCCTTATCAAAAGATTCTACTTACAATGGGTTTACACCCACAGGAATGGATTAAATTTAAGAACATCTTTTTCTGGGGTCAGCCACCACAGTGATCACCATCAATATTCTTTCCCTATTGGAACATTCCCATTGGCATATGAATCCCACCTTCCAACATACTACATGCTTTACTTCCTTAATATGTCTATTATTTTATTACCTGCCTTCCTCTGCTAGAATATATGCTCCACAAAGGTGCAGATTGTTTTCTGATTTATTCTTGATGTATTCCAAGCACCTAGTTTAGGTGCTCAATAGCTATGTGTTGAATGAATGATGAATGTTCAAAATAGCTTGAAATACAGTACAAGTGCCACAATAGCCTTCATCCTTTGAATGGCCCTCTAGGCTTTGTTTTCTAACTGTCTTGAGTCTAGCTAATTATCACAGGATTTTGAAACCTGGCACCAACTGTGAGGTTAGCCCAAAACACCTGCACCTGCCTTAGATGCACCTTTCATGTCTGTCAATGCTGAAGCATCTAGGACACAGAGATATGGATCTCCATCAGGCACACACAACACATTACATGACTCTTGTTGAGCCTGCTTGTTAAGAAAATGCTCATTGGTGGGACAGCATTTGTTCTAAGGTCTTATTGAAGCATATCACATGTAGAGAAACTGTGGAGAATGGAGCCTATAGCTCTTACCTACCACTCACCATTGGAGGCTACCACTATTTGCCAAAAAGAACCCAATAGCTGTGAACTACTAAAGTGACTTAGGTCAGTTTCCAAGTAGTGGGGCAGTGAACTTATAAAAGAGGCTCCCACCTCTCACTCTGAATGTCCTGGTCTGTTCAGTCATGCACTGAACAGACTGCTCTATGCATTCACAGTGCTTCATCTAATATTTTGTCATCATCAACTTAACAAACCATCATGTCAACACGTATTTTTTAATGTTGAGAGGCTCCACTTTGAAAAGACCCCAACTCCCCCTGACTTTCCGTCACTCCCCCAGCAGCATTTTTGCTTCCAGTCCTTCTCATTTAGATCCAGCCTCAACATGTTTGTAGTGGCTGGAACAGCATGTATTCACAGGAAGGAGGCTTGAAAGTTGGCCTCTGGATGTTGTCAACTTGATTAAATTGAAAGATGAGACAGAGAGATTGAGAGAAAAGAATGTACAAGGGGCCAAACAACCACTACCCTCATCTACCTCTCTCCACTTTTAAGTCTAATTTTGAGAGAGAGTAGGGGAGATGTTATTGTTCACTCAAATTTTAAGTCTATCTCCAAATTATTTCAGGGGTATAAAATTAAATTCTAGGCTCCTATGTCCAAAAGCTAGCATGTTACACAGGGGCTTCTTCATGGCTGTTGAGTCCAAGAGTCACCACATGTCCAGCTCTTCAGCCTCTCTGGGTTTCAGAGGTCACTTGGCTTATACTCATTCATTCACAACTATGCATCGAACACTTACTAGGGGTCAGCCTGTGCCAGGCACTAGTGTATCAAGATGAATATGATAAGGCCCCTGAATTCGGAGAATCCACAGTCTATCTGCAGAGACAGATGCAGAAGCAAATGATGATGATGCAGTGCAGATAATGCAAAGGGCATTTGGAAACACAGAAGAGGAGCACCTGGCTCTGCTTGGGGAGGGGAGGGTATTTAGGAAGGAGTGGGGTCTGGATGAGCAAAGAAATGGATGTTAGCAATGGCCTGGATTACACAGAGATGAGGGAACGACAAGCAGTTTGTTATTGCTAGAACTTAAAATGTAAGGCAAAGAGTAATGAGAGATGAGCCAGAAGAGAAGTTCAAATTCTGACTCAACTACCTACTTTCTTGAACCTTAGGGTTGAGGTCGGCTTTATGAGCGTGTAACCTGTGCGCTCACAATGGACCATGAGCTCAGAAGGCCCCCATGCCTAGTAGAATGCTCTGCTGTCACCATCTAGAAATTCTTGGTCATTCTTTAACAAGGGTCCCCACATTTTCTTTGTGTAGTGGGCCCCAGAAATTACATAGCTGGCCCTGCTCAGGAATCTCTACTTGTCTTGGTTTTCTGATTTGTAAAACAATAATAAGAGCATGTTCCCCCCATAAGATTTTTGTGAGGGTGAAATGAGATAATACATGTAAAAACAAACACTTACAAATTCTTTCAACAGCAACGTATCGATTGCCTATGTCAACTGAGAAATAAAAAACTAGGCTGCAAGGCAGCAAAGGCATTTATATGAGGTCTTAGAATTGCAATCAGGGAGCACATATTGTGTCCCATCTTGGGTGCTCCAGGCAAGGGTTTTTAAAGAAAAAGAAGATTCCGTAACTTGTTCGTGACTGGTAGATACTCGGGGTGCTTCAAATGTCCTTTGGTTTAGATAGTTTACTGAGTTCCTTATCTTGTGGTTTGTTTCTGGTGTCCCGATGTCCTTGGGTTTCAAGGACATTGTTGCTTGAGGCTTCACATCCTCTGGCAATTTGTGATATCTGGCTGAGAGAAAAGTCACCTCCGGAATGACCTTCCAACTCCATTTTAAATCTCTTAAGCCATAGTAGCTCAACTTTGTTTTATTTCTTTTTATATTTGCTGCATAGCAGGCCCTGTTCTAGGCACTACAGAGACACCTGGGAGAAGTTGCTGTCATGGAGCTCACACTGCAGTGAGGGGAAGACAAAAGGTAGCGAGTGAGGTAGTATCAGGTGGAATAAATGCTATGTGGAGAACTAAAATGGAGGGGCGTGATGGAGTGACGAGATGGAGTGACGCGTGATGGATGATCAGACGGGGCTACTCTGTGAGGTGACGTCACATGAGAACTGATGGTAAGAAAGAACCAGCGTACCCAAGTCAGAGGGAAGCACATTCCTGGCAGAGGGAACAGCTAGTGAAAATCCTAAAGATGGGAACAAACTTGGGGTGTTTGAGGCACAGAATAAAAGCCAGCCTGGGTGTAGTCAAGTGAATTGTAGAGTGCTTCAGAATGAGGCCAGAGAGAAAACTGGAGCCCAGGTCAGGTAGGACCCAAAGTCATGGCAAGGAGTTGGTGCTTTATTCAGGTGTGATGGCAAGCCATTGAAGGGTTTTCAGCTGGGAACACTTGGTCTTATTTATAGACTTGAACGATCACTTTGCTGTCTGAGGAGTGGATTTGAGGGGGGCAAAGGTGGAAGGAGGCCGGTCAAGTAGGTTGCTGCTGCAATGATGTAATCAAGAGACAATGGTGACTGGAACCAAGATGGCAGCAGTGGGATGGAGAAGTGGTTGGATTCATGATGAGAGCGGAAGGTAGAATTGATAGGACTTGCTGGTGTTGGTGGTGAGGAAAAGAGAAGAAAAAGAATAACTCAAGTGCAATTGGGTGGATAAATGTTCGCTATGACTGTGTAAATACCAAACGGTTAATAACGTCTTAACCAGAAAGGTGCTCTGAATATTGGTGAGCACCGGTAATGTTGGTTAATTACATGAGGGGATGGATGGGGGGAGGGAGCGGTGAGGAGGAAGATGCTGACAAGGAAATGAAGGGGGAGGTGAAGAGAAACTTTGCCTACTTGACAGTTTTGCCTGGGGCAGGACCTGCTGACTGGTCTCCACAGAATGGAAAAACAAAATCACAAAAAAAAGAGAAAGTTTGCTGTGTGGAAAGATTTAAACTAACAAAGGAAGAGGAAAGAGACACAACGGCAGGGATACATGTGTTTGGACACATCCCGCACTTGGGAAAGCTGACTCCAGAAAGGGCCAGGATCTGATGAGTGTGCAGGAAACCCTTTTGCCCTGTCAGTTGTTAATAACAATCAGGTCCGATTATTTACCCTTTCAGAGCGTGGTGTGGAGGAACAAGGAGGGGTGCTCAGGGCCAGGTGAAGGCATGGACGTTTGTTATCTGCGCAGTGAGGACTGCAGAGAGACACCGCTATGGCCCCAATGCACATGCTACGTGGAGACATAAACATTTCAACCAACGTTGCCAGTCTCTTGAGCCCTGGTACGTGGGACTGACAAGAATAACCCTCCCCCAAAACAGCTCAGTCCCAGAGAAAGGTCAATGGACTAAAAGGGTATCTTTCTATGAAGATTAAAAATTTTGGAATTTTTCTAATCATCTGTAGTGCTAAACAGGTGTATGTTAGGCAGAATCATATGAAGTTGCTGGAATGAGTCCTTTTTGACCTACAAAAGTGACACAGTTTAATAGGGTTCAACCTGATCGCTATTCTGCAAGCCGGTAGGATAGTTTGAGCAAAATAGCATTACAGCAATAAATCTTAGCTTAAATATTTCCCCACTACTTTTTCTTCCTCAAAAGCCTAAAATGTTCCTATGTTTCTGTTGAGAAAATAATTTTCAGGGATTGAAGCAATTTTAGATTATTTGAGGAGAAAATAATTTACCTATAATTCTCTAGTATACACCCAGCTTTGAAGCCAACAATCAATATGTTCAAGCCTTACAGAAACTGGGAGGAGGAAATCCCCTTTGGGCAAGAGGAATGAAAAGAATATTTACAATCCTCTAATGTGGAGGGGCAGAATGATTGATCAACATTATGTAGTCCACCCCCATCCCCTTATTTTATCATAGAGGCTAAGGAGCTTGCCCAAGGTTAGTTGGTGGTTTGAGGCAGAACTGGACCCAGACACTTTGTAGATTGAATCAACTGGGTTGTTTTTTTTTCTGAATCAACACATACTTTTTATGGGAAAGTAAGAGGGACTTTATGGATGAAAATCATTTAGTTTGTAAGGAATAAAAAATTGTTTAACACAAGTTAAAAGAATTATATTTCCCAGATAGCATGATAATAGTCCAATAGATTAAGATGTGAAAAAAATTCACCAAGAAACCAGGAGCTTTTATGACTCATCCATTTAGAGGAGGATGCTATGGCAGAGCTGAGGCCATGAAGAGCAGTAAGAAGTGATTTTATAAATGGCTCGGAGAATTTGGGGGAAAAAAGAATATGTTTTAATAGATGCTTTTTGAGGATGGTGGTTTTTTATCTGAATTATCCAGTCTGCTTATCTATATAGCTGCAAAAGTTTCACTCCAATGCATTATTCCTTCAGTCCTTTGCACTGACTGTTTACTATATACCAAGCACTCTTGCAAACATTTAGGATATATCAGTTAGCAGACAAAAATCTCTGCCCTTAATGAGCATATATTCTAACTGGGGGAGAGACAACCAAGACTAAACATAATAAATAAGTGAATTGTGTGATAACTTACAAAATGATATGTGCCAAAGGAAAAAAGAAATAGATCTTGTGGATGAGAGGACTCTGGGTTACTGGGACGTGAGAGGTGCATGCTGCAGTTTTAGGCTAGTCTGGACAGGTCTAATTGAGAGGGTGGATTTGAACAAGGGTTTGAAGGAAATGGAATTAGTCAAGTGGTGTGATACTTAATTTCATGTGTCAACTGGACTAGGTTATGGAGACCAGTTGTTTGACCAAACACTGTACTAGCTGCTGCTGTGGAAATATTTTTTAGGTGTGATTAGCATCTACAGTCAACTGACTTTAAATAAAGGCGATTACCCTTGATAATGCAGACGGGTCTTGTCCAACCTACTAGAGTCTTAAGAGCAAAGAACTAAGGCTTTCCAGAAAAAGAATAAATTCTGCCTCAAGACTGTCTCATATACTCTTCTCTGACTTTCCAGCCTGCTAGTCTTCCCTACAAATTTCAGACTTGCCAGCCCCCACAGTCATTTGAGCCAATTCTTTAAAATAAGTCTCTTTATGTATATAAATATATATCCTGTTGGTTGTGTTTCTCTAGAGAACCCTGACTAATAAAAGTGGCTATTTAAGGGAAGAACACCAGGCCTAGGCAAGCCACGAAGGTAGAGATGTGCCTGACAGGTATGTGCTTCACTGTGTGCTCAGGAGAGCTGCTGTTTCACCAGTTTCTAGAACATGGCTAAGTCCCTTTACATGGAAAAGGAAGCCTTCATGAATCCAGTTTGCCCATGTTATACTATTCCTGGGATGAAAAGACCAGTTGGCCATGCAATGGACCAGTGAGAATCTGGGAACTCAGCATGCCTATGGTTGTGTGAATCTCAGTTATATTCTTTACATTCACTGGTCAGGACTTCTGTGGGCATGGCTATGTCTCAGTGTTATAACAAATTGTCAGCATTCAATTAATTCAGCCGTTTTTTTTGCGGTACCGAGGCCGGTTACCTCTTATGTGGGAAGCCAGCACTCAACCACTGAGCCACTTCGGTTCCCCTGAGTTGGTTGCTTCATTTGTTTGCTTGTTGTTTGCTTTTGTTTTTAGGAGGCACCGGGGATCGAACCGGGACCTCCCGTGTGGGAAGCAGGTGCTCAATCGCTTGAGCCATATCCACTCCCCTAATTCAGCTTTATAATGATTGAATTAGAAGAATCACAGATAATCCATTCATTAGCTTAGGTATCAGATATCAGACTGGTGGTTGGCCATAGAGGAGAGTAAGATTATTTGGCATCTATTATTAGCTCAACCATTTACTAGCTTATTGACCTTTAATAAATCATTCAATTCCCTTATGCTTCAATTTTCACATGTACCATATCAAGATAATACTGTCTGCCCTGTCTATTTCATAAGGTTGTAATGAAATTCAAGTGAGATAATATGTGTGAAAGTATACTGGAAGCTATAGAACATAACAGAATATGACTTATCCACTTCTCTGTCTCCAGAGCCCAGCATTGTGCCTGACATTCCATAAATGTTTGTTGGATGGATGGATGGATGGATGGATGAGTAAGACAGTGTGATAACATCCAAGAAAAAAAATCATGCTTTAGACACGACCTATAGCTACATGATCAATGTAAAGGTGACCAATTGTGACAACTACCTGTATAAATCAGGCCAAGTAAAATATTATTTAGACTTTCACTTGAAGACTTTTTAAAAACAGAGGTTATTTCAAAAGATGATAAACAAGTACTCTCATTTAATTTTGTTAAGTCCTTTTATCTAGAAAATACAAGATATTCTTACCCAAAGCAGGGGAGGGAGAATGGCAAAAATAAAATCAAATAAAATATTGCTGAGCAGATCAGTTCAAGAAAAAGATTTTTTTTAAAGTGTGTATGCCCTTTTAGTAACTTCTATATATGGAATATAAATAATTTTTGGATTGTTTCAATGTTATAATAAACTGTGAAGGCAAGAAGAAAAGCATTTTTATTCTGGCCAAAATGTTTCATATTCCAAGAATCCTGCCTAATGAGTAGACAAAAAGAATGTCCAATTGAATCCAACACCAAGCTATTTAAATAATAAAAGTGGATTCTGCTGAAAATGCTTCCTCAGCATGAAATCCATAAGCCAGAGCAGAAAAATCCATCTCTCCCAGTAGAAGACTGTCTTTAATTCTCCTGAAATTGTCAACTAAGATTTTGAAAGCCTATTTTGTTAGTTCTGTTTTCTCTGCCTTGGTCAAAATCTTAATTTTATCAAGGATCACACTAGGTCTTGGGTGGGGGTAGAGGTGCAAAGAGGAGGTATTTCCAATTGTTCCCACTGATGTCTCCTACTGAAAATTTCAGGTACTGACTATTGGTTTCCCCTTACCTAAAATTAACACTTCCTAAGTACTATTTTCATTTAGAAAACTTTTAGGAGCTATTGGATCTGTTGAACCTATTTTTCAGTTTTCTTGATAGGTATACAAGAAAGTCTTTACCTAGACTGCCCTTCTGAGGTCTCTTTTTCTTTAGTCTATCAAAGCTGCTGCTATTGGTACTGTCATAAGAATGGGCTAATAGACCAAAGGCATAGAATTGAGAGTTCAGAAATAAACCCACACATTTGTGACCAATTGATTTTCCAAAAGGATGCCAAGTCCACTCAATGGGGAAGTAAGAATCTATTCTGCAAATGCTGCTAGGAAAACTTGATATCCATATGCAAAACAATGAAGGTGGACCCCTACCTCACACCATATACAAAAATTAACTCAAAATGGATCAATGATCTAAATATAAGAGCTAAAACGATAAAACTTTTAGAGAAAACATAGGGAAAGTCTTCAGGACCTTGCATTAGGCAATAGATTCTTAGATAATGACACCTAAAACTCAAGCAACAAAATAAAAATAGATATATTGGACGTCATCAAACTTTTGTGCATCAAAGCACAAAGCTCAAGAAAGTGAAAAGACAACCTACAGAATGGGAGAAAATATTTGGAAATCATGTATCTGATAAGGGTTTCAATCTGCAAAAAGGAATATGGTAAAGAAAGTGACTTCTCACCCAGTGAGAAACACAGAAATCAGCAGAACTCTCCCGGGACAAAGGAAATCCAGATCTGTCTCAGAGCCACATTGGGCTAAGAGCATCGATTTCTGAAGCTGTTGTCTATGACATTTGCCCATTTTGACCATGTGATAATAGTGTTTAGAAGTGGTTGTGCACCAACTATATGTAGGCACAAATCTAAGCACTTTACTTGTCAAATTCACAGTTGGGGTGAGGGTGGGGGCCCGGGATTTGAAATAACTTTAAAAATCTCTGTTCATAGCAATCAAAAGAGTGTAACAAAAACAAAATTAATTTTTAAAACTCTATTCAGGCAGTTTCTAAACAATGCCATGTGAGTTAGACGTATTTTTTAAATGCGCCAAAGTCATCAAGTCTATGCACAGGCCCTAACTGGCAGCCCAGACAGTTACTTCTACTCCCTGGCAATTGAAAAATAGAAAAGTCTACCTGTTGAAGTCTAGAGCAGTAGTTCCCAAAGAGAGACCGATAGAAAACGAGACCTAGAGGTTGTTAATGTGTGCTGGAAAAGGGAGAAAGCAACCCTAGGTCTAAAAAAGTTTGGAAAATCCTGCCTTAAACAAAAGTCAAACGATTTTTGTTTTGTTTTGTTTCACTGTAGAACTTCTCAGAACCCTACTGAGCTAATGAGAATGTTCAGTCTGTAAGAAATGAACTTGGGAGGTAGGGAATCCCAAATTATTTGATGAGAGAATTCTCACCAAATCTCCCAGAACTAGTTTTTCGCCAAACTTTATGTAGGAAAGGCGAATGTGGGTTCGTTTTATTATTTCATCTGAGATCTAACCCATTCTGAGTCACAGACATGTAGCCACAAACTTCAGAGAGAAAAGAATCAGAAAGAAGCTTTCAACTCCTTTATCCTGGTGTATCAATTAAAGTAATGCAGCTGCCGTACCAGATAAACCTCAAAATCTCAGTGGCTTAACGCAAAAGTAGTTCATTTCTCCTCAAGCAACAGTGCAATGCAACAGTCCAAGCTCCCTCAGGGAGATTTAGAAAACACTCTGCCTATGCCCCATTCTCAGTGACTTGGATTAAATTATTCTGGGGTAGGGCTGCATATAGGGATTTTTTTAATGTCTCCCCCAGAATTCTAATGTGTAGCCAGGATTAATAAACACTGACCCAGGGGTTTTAAGACTCCAGCACCTGGCATCTTCCTATTCAGATATCTGAAGCATCTGTTTTGGAAATTTTCTCAGATTACTGGTCAATAATGATGCAATATTTTTTCGAGAGAGAAAGACAGAGAGAGAGAGAGAGAGAGAGAGAGAGAGAGAGAGAGAGAGAGAGAGAGAACGAGCCTGAAGGGAAAGTAGGATTCTTTAACCAAAACAGTACCTGTAACCCTCCCAGTCAACTCGGTGTCACGAGATACAGCCACAAATGCCTGTCATGTCGATAAGCCTGGGTTTTAGCCTTGCTGGTGCTGGGCCGACATTCTTTCATCATGTCAAGAGGAGTGGAACACCCGCCGCTTATTTATTTATTACGTATTTATTGTTATAGACAGTCAAGGGTCATAGTTAGAAGTACTGGCTCTGGAGCCACACTGTTTGACTACTGGACCTACATCTACTAGCTGTCTGACTTTGGATAAATTACCTAATCTCTCTGCCTCAGTTTCCTCAACTGTAAAATGGGGATAATAATCCTAAATCTTTCACCAGGTGTTGTGAGGATTCAACAATTTAATCTGTAGCAAGGTCTAGAATAGTGAGTGGCATGTCGAAAGTTTTCAAGAAATGTTTGCTATGATTATTAATTGTTTTTATTACTTGCAAGTGCCAGCCTCTGCTCTAGGCTGAGAGGGGTACAGAGAAGATAAAAGCCATGTCCCCGCCCTCCAGAAATTCACCAATCAGCAAGGAAGACAGACAGACAAATGAATTGTGATAGATGTGACTGGGCCTTCAGGGTACTATGTGAAAATGCCAGGAGGGGCTCCAGGGTGGCGTGGAAGGGTCAAGAAAGGAAAGCTTCCCCGAGGAGGTGGCATGAGCTCTCAGCCTTAAAGGATAATATCAGGCCAACAGGTTCAGCCACTTGCTACTGATGAGGAGAAAGGAAGTCAAAAGCCGACTGTCAGCATCTGCAAGGAGCTCTTACTTTGCAGTAGAGGTTTGCCAGCTGCTGAAGGTGAGGCCACCACCCTCCTCCAAGGCAGGGGCACAGGCTTCTGCCACATTCGCTCAGAGCCTCGGCTTGGGCCTGCTTATGGGCACTCCCTTAGATGCTGACCAAAGGCAGGTGTGGACTTCTGCCTTTAGAAGGAGAGGCCTGGCAGCGTGCTGGGGTTTGGCAACGCTGGCAGGTGAGAGACCAGGAGAAGGCAGAGCCAGAGGGGGGCGGGTGGAGCAGTGGGAGGCAGGAGCCCGTTCTGGCGCGTTTCACAGGGCACAAAAATTCCAAGTCATGACTTTGCCTCAGCCCCCGACTCCAGGATATCCTGTCATTGCACTAGGATGGGTATCAGCCAGGATTGGCCGGTTTCACCAAGACCCCTGGATTTGGCCATTTTTCCTGTCTAGAGGCAGGCCTCGCATTTCTGCTGGTTCAGTCCAGGAAAAGGAGGGGAAAGGATTTGAAAGCAGATGTGGAAATGAGAAAAAATTCACGGGAGTT
>JAQZBX010040357.1:0-22691 GCA_029593785.1 Cabassous unicinctus | reverse complement strand
TACATCTTTTTATTTCTGTGGGGTAAGTAGTAATTCCTCTCCCCTGCATTTCTGATTTCAGTTATATGCATTTTCTCTTCTTTCCTTTGTCAGTCTAGCTAAAATTTTGTTGAATTTATTGATCTTCACAAAGAAACTTTTGGTTTTGTTGAGTTTATTTTTTAATTCTCTATTTCATTTATCTTTGTTCCAGTCCTTGCTACTTCCTTCTTTTTGTTCACTTTGAGTTTAGTTTGCTCTACTTTTTCTGGATTCTCCTTTTGTGAGTTTGAGTGTCTGATTAGAGATATTTATTTATTTTTCATTTTTTTAATTTCTTTTTTCATTCATTTTTAATGTAAGTATTTAGAGCTATAAAATTTCCCTCTCAGCACTGCCTTTCCTGCATCACATAAGTTTTGGTATACTGTGTTTTAATTTTCCTTTGCCTCAGGATATTTCCTAATTTCCTTTGTGATTTTTTTCTTTGATTGTAAGTTGCTTAAGAGTGTATTGTTTAATTTCCACATATTTGTGAATTTTCAGTTCTCTCTCTGTTACTTATTTCTAGCTTTACTCCTTAGTGGTCAGAGAAGATGCATTGCATGATTTCAGTGTTTTTATATTTATTGAGACTTATTTTGTGACCTAACATATGGTCTATCTGGAGAATGAACCATGTACATTCAAGAAGAATGTGTATTTAGTTGTTGGGTGAAGTGTTCTATATATGTCTATTAGATCTAGTTGGTTTATAATATGGTTCACGTCTTCTATTTCCTTACTGATCTTCTGCTGGATGTTCTATCCATTATCAAAAGTGTGGTACTGAAGTCTCCTGCTCTTAAAGTAGTACATCTATTTCTCCCTTGAAATTTGTTAGTATTTGATTAATAAATTTTGGAACCTGCTGTTAGGTGCATATATATTTGTAATTGTTACATCTTCTTGTAGAATTGTCCCCTTTGTCAGTATAAAATGACTTTTTTGACCTTTATAACATTTTTTATTTAAAGTTTATTTTATCTGATATTAGTATAGCTTTCCAGCTCTCTTTGTTTACTATTTGCATGGCATATTCTTTTCCATCCTTTCATTTTCAACTTTCCTGTGTCTTTACATTTAAGGTGAGTTTCTTGTGAATAGCACATATTTGGACCATGCATCTTTAACCATTCTGCTAATCTCTGCCTTTTGACTGGAGACTTTAATCAATTTACATTTGAAGTAACTACTGATAATACAGGAGTTTTGTCTGCTTTTTAACTACATGATCTTTAATTCTTATACATTTTCTGTCCCTTAATTATTCCTTTGATGTTTACTTTCATATTTATTTGATATTTGTAGTGTAGTATTTTGAGTCCCTTCTCATTTCCTTCTGTACATATTTTTTTTAATATTCTCTTTGTGCTTACTAAGGGGCATAATTTTAACATCCTCAATCTATAAGAATCACTTTAGGTTTGGAACCAACTTAACTTCAATTGCATACCCAATCACTGCTCATCTACCCCTCTTTCTCCCCACATTTTTGTTGTACTTTTTTATAAACTATACTTTTATGCATTGTATGTCCAAACCATAGATTTATCATTACTTTTTTATGCATTTGTATTTTAGAATCTGTAAGATATAAAAGGTGGAATTATAAACCAAAAATGCAGTACAACCATACTAGTATTTATAATTACACAAATGGTTACCTTTACTGGAAGTCTTTATTTCTTTTGCCCATTTCATCCACTGTCTAGTGTGCTTTCCTTTCAGTATGAAGAACTCCCTGCAGCATTGCTTGTAGGACAGGAATAATGGTGATGACCTCCCTCAGCTTTTGTTTAACTAGGAATATCTTAATCTCTCCCTCTTTTTTAAAAGACAATCACACTGGATATTAAATTCTTGGCTGACAAATGTTTTCTTTCAGCACTTTAAATATTTTGTCCTACTATTCTTGTCTCCATGTTTTTTTGTTTTGTTTTGTTTTTATGAAATCTGCATTAAATTGGGGCTCATTTTTATATAGCATATGCTTTTTCCTTGCAGCATTCAGAACTCTCTCCTTGACCTTAAAATACAACAGTTTGACCCCTTTGTATCTGTGTGTTTTAGGAAGGGTTCTCTAGGGAAACAGAATTGACAGGAGATATCTGTAAATAGTATGAGATTTTATCAAATTGTCTCACGTGACTGTGGGAATGCACAAGTCCAAACTCCACAGGGCAAGCCAGGGTCTCAGGTGAAGGTCATTGATGAATTCCCAGGACCTGCTGGCTATCTAAAGTAGATATGGGTATTCTCTCCCTGAATGCTAAAATCACTTCTCTTTTAAGGACTTCAGGTAATTGGATGAAATGTCATTCACTGCTGATGGGAACCTCTTCAATTGATTGCAGACCTAACCAGCCATCTATGCAATCAACTCATTGATGTTTAAAGTCCATGAAATATCCTTGTATTGCAATTAGTCCAGTGCTTGCTTGATCAAACAACTGGGCACCATTACCTGGCTGAGATGACATATTATCCTAACCATCACACTGTGCATAGTTCTCTTCAATTTCATCCTGTTTGGGGTTCCTTGAGATTCTTGAATGTATATATTTCTTCTATTATTTCTTTGAATACCACTCTTCCCCTTTTTCTCTTCTCCTTTTGGGATTCTTGTAATTCATATATTGGTATGCTTGGTGTTGTGCCACAGGTCACTTAGGCTCTGTTATCCATTTCAACCTTTTTCCTTTCTGCTCCTCAGCCTGGATTATTGCAATTCTGTTATTTTTTAATTCACTGATTCTTCTCCCATCATCAATCTGCTATTGAAACCCCTTAGGGAATTTTTCATTCCAGTTATTGTGGTCTTCAACTCCAGTATTTCTATTTGGTTCCTTTTTAAAAATTTTATCTCTTTACTGATATGTTCATACTGTTCATTTATAATATACTCATATACTTTAGTTCTTTCTCTATGTTTTCTTTTATTTTCTTGAGCATATTAAAGATCATTGTCTCATATGTCCAGGTTTGTTTTCTTTATTTTTGGATTTTGAAATTTTATTTTGTTCATTTGAAGCATTCTTTCCTATTTCTTTGTTTGTCCTGTAATCTTTTGTTGCACACTGTACTTTTTAATATTTTAATATACTAACTGTGGGATTTAGTCCCTGAACAGTCTATTAGGTTTGTATCCAGCTAGTGATGTGACAGAGATTTCCTTGGTGCCATAAGCTAATAAAAACAACAAAGTAATGCAAAAAACCCCACCTTTCATAGTCTTTGTACACTTAATTTGCTTTGGCTGGTGCTCTCCTTTAGAGCCCAGCCCTCTTTTAAGAAAGATCAGCCTCAGGCAAAATTGAAGTGCAGGGTCCTATCCTTCTTTTCTGAGTCTGTATCTTGGCCTGGGCTTGTGCTAGCTCATGGCCTTAGGACTTAACCCATTTTACAAGAATCAGAATGTCCTCTCCACCTATGAGGTAGAACCCCCTTTCCTGGGTGCTCAATTGTATGTCCTAAAGCCAGCAAATCCTGGCTACTTTGACTTTGTTGTCTCTTACACTGCTTTAGGTATCTGCAAGCTAAGTTTCCTGATTCAGTCTTTCAGGCTGCCACCCAAAAGATTAGCACTGACATATAGGCACCCTGGTATGCACAAAGGGATTGCTCTGCTCCCTACAATCAGGTTGAAGAACCCATAATGCGAGCACAGTCTTCCTGTATATCATGCTAGGGAGGACAGGAGGAAGGGGTCAGCAAAAGCATCATGGGCTTCAACAATTTTAAAGCTGCATTTTCAATTTTGAGGTAGATGGCTTTGCCAGTTTTTTGGTAGTTGTTCAAATATTCTGTTGGTGAATAGCACCTTTTAGTGCCTTACACCACAATTCTGGTTGACTACAAGTTCTGCTATAATTTTTTGAATAGAATCTGATAGACCATCATTTCTGAAACTGTGCTTCAAAGTTTCATATTTCAAAATCACTGCTACCACTCATAACTGCTGCCTTTAGCGGCTTTTTTAGGATCCCTCTGAGGATATGAGATCTAAATTTTCTTCAAACTGACATTTTAGTTCCAAACAAAGATTGGGATTTTTCCTATATATGGGAAATTTTCTTGCAGTCCATCCCATTTCAGAACAAATTCCTATAAACATAAGTAAGGAAGGAAGGAGAAACACTGTAATATAAAAACCTTATATCTATCTAGAGCAACCCTTCTCTTGCTTTATTTAGCTAACCAAAGAAAGATTCTGGTCTGTAATAAAAGTCCTAGGCAAATAATGATTGACTATATTTTTAAAATGATAGGGCCAAAATAACTTAAGCCTTATGTGGATAATTATAGCTAACATCTTGTGGTATGGTATTGTTTCTGTAGCATTTTAACAACTATTATTATTCTATTTGGTTTTCATAGCAGTCCTGTGAAGTAGGGTGAGCAAGTATTATCATCATAATATACATTTTGTTTTATGTGTTACTAAAGGCTTCTATAATTTAAGCAACATATAATGTAATGTAAACCATTTACAAAGGCTGTTTCTAAATTCCAGAGACTGCCACCTGCCTACACTGCCACAGAGAATAATTAAAAACTGAAAATCTCTCTTTGGAAGATAGTATTATTATCTAACTTTGCAAATCCATCATGTTGATAATAGTAAAAATACAAAAATGTTTTTCTACGAATTAGAGCAAAGGTCTGTCACTATTACAAGGTGTTAAGAATTTGGTGATACATGGGGAAAATACAACTTATGTAACTTATGAACAATAGTAAACATTAATATTGTAATTTTTTTTAAGGAAGTACCGAGAATTGAACCCGGGACCTTGTACATGGGAAGCAGGTGCTCAACCACTGAGCTATATCATCTCCCTAATAAGAGTTGTTTTTTCATTTGTTTGTTTGTTTTGTTTTTAGGAGGTACTAGGGATTGAACAGAAGCCTCATACATGGGATGAAGGTGTTCAACCACTTGAGCTACATCCGCTTCCCAGTATTTTTGCATCAATGGCAAAGAAGGTGCTCTATCAATGCTAAGGGTCAATAATAGGAGGATATAAGGGGGTATGAGATTTTTCCTTTTGAAAACATTCTAAAATTGACTAAGGTGATGACAGCACAACTCTGTGATGATACTGAGAGCCACTCAGTGTACACTTCAGATGGTTTGTATAAGGCATGGGACCCTACAACACAGTGAACCCCATGGTAGATGATGGACTGTGGTTAACAGTACAAATATGAGAATGTTCTTTCATGAACTATAACAAATATACCATACTAATACATGATGTTAATAATAGCATAGTTTGGGAAAAATACACAAAATGTAAGCTATTGGCTACAGTTAGCACTAATATTTTGATGATAATCTGTCATTTGTAACAAATGTTCCACAACAATACAAGGTGTTGGTGGTAGGATGATATATGGGAATCCTGTATGGTATGCATGATTGTTTTGTGAACTCATAAATTCTCTAATAATAATTTTAAAATAGTATCATTTTATGCCAAAATAGATTAAGTGAGTGATATAGCTGAGTAAGTCTTCTGTCCACTTCACTGGAATATTGTCTAGGAGTTAGCACATGCTTCAAGTTGGAAAGATGAAAGACATTAGATAAATATTTTAATGAAATTAGTTTACTCCATATGGCATCTATTGATGCAAAAATTGCTTTTACCTTCAAATAAAACATTGAGAGCCAGAAGATGAATCTATTTTGGGAAGTATCACTCATAATTACCAAAACTATAACTATTACTATAATTATGAAAAGTGTGTAACCTAGTATATTTTAAGTGAGTGAAGTGATGCCTTTTTATATGCTCTTCATAGACTTGAAAATTTGATAGTTGCTTAATACTTATAAGATAGGGGAAATGTTTTTTTTAGCTTCAATAAAGTGATGGATAACTTTCTGACTTGTGTGCTTATTTCCTAATAAAGTACTTTGAAAATGATATGTTTCCTTTTGAAATTCCTGAGCCAGTAATACTGGGAACTTCAGGATCTATGTGTGGCTGGCTGCATGAATATTTTCAGCCAATGTATCTACTTAATATTATCAAACATATGAAGACTCTTTTTCTTGTTGTTTCATAAAATTTACTCTTTCCCCCCCAAGAAAGCTGACTGACTGGTTGTGTTGGCATCTTTTTAGAAAGCCAAATTCTTTAATAATTATCCCCATGCCCCACAGTGAAGAGTATTTTCCTAAAGGGACCTCATCGATAGAAAAGTCTTAACTTGAATACAAGAATTCAAGGGGAACAAAAGGAAATATGAAAAGGGGACCATTGAAGCAGCTGAGAAACTAACATAAATATATGAAAAATACTCCTCCTCCTTCCCTGAGTAATTTGCACAAAAACCTACATAATGGTGCATAAGCCTGAATTCACTATAAACAGTGGCACTGTATATTAAGAATCACAATAATATTAAAATAGCTGTAACATCATTAGTATGATTTTATTTTTATTTTTAGAGCTTTTTGACTAGTTTGACAACTACTTACTGGCTTTGGGAAATGTCTAAAATGGCAGTTAAATGTACCTTTATGCAGGAGAAGATAGACAGTTTTAGTTTTGCTCATGGGATCATCCACGGGAAAGCTTCACAGACGTAAACTTTGGGGTCTCGCATTACAGTGAGAATTCCGTAGGCTTTCTTGTTATCAATTAATTCAACTTACTTCTTCATCAGTTTTTTCCCCCTCAGTCTTGGTGGTTTTATGACCTAGACCCAGGCGATCCCCTTAGGCGGTCCATGTGATAATTGACACATTTTCTAACACGGTGTAGTGATGCCTCAGTCACTGCTTTCAGGCCCTGACTTGAGCTTATTGGAGTCTGCAGCAGGGGCTCCTTTAATCCTCATACATCAGAATACACTGACAGCTCTCCCAAGAAGGGACCAGGCAGCTCTCTCCCCCAGGAAAATATATGCAAACACCTCCAGAGCATTGTAATGGTTGCTAGGCATTACAATGGTAACATCTTTATGATAAACACAGTATGCAGAAGAAGGCCTAATAAAAGAATAACAAATTATTACATCCAGAGGGCAGTTTTACAAGATTAACTGGTGTAGTAAATTACTGCAAGAGTCAGAATACCATGTTACCTTTTAAGGTATTTTTACAGGGAGACCAAATGAACTGGCCTATAAAAACACAGAGAATGTGGACAAGAATAATAAACTGCTTTTTCACATTTTTGAAAAATAGTCTGATACTTGTCTCATAGGAGGGTGAGTTCAGCAAGTAATTACTATTTATAAAATAGGGTTGTTCATGCAATTCATGCTGAGATGACTGTTTATTGTTATTTTCCATACTGTTGTTGGATGCTCAGTAACATTGCAATCAACATGCTAACAATTTAATCAAAATTCTGTAGCATTTTATTTCTAAAACTATTTCAATACAAAATAAAAATTTCATGGTAAATGCCTGGACTAAAATGTATTTTATAATAATAGCAAAATATGTGTTTGGCAGGATGGAAGGAGTTTTGGTGTTTTTATAAATGGCAGTGGATTACTTCTCTTGGTAATTTTGATCAGGTGTTTAAAAATTAAAAGGGAAAATGGTTTCTAGGTTTCCATATTTAATTTATGTTACCAGTTTATTTTAAAGAACAATCAATGCTTGCTTACTTTTACTTGCCTATACTTACAACAAAAGTGAGAAAAAAAGAATTCTGTGCTTGAACATTGGGGACATTAAATTTGTGATATACAGAATTATTATTTTTATTTTATTAAAAGAACAGTAGATGTTCAGATGTTCATGACTTTAGTAATCAATGTTAATTCTAATTTCCACTGGGGATTCTAGTCTTCTCCAAAATATAAAGAAAATACAAATAAGAGCAAAGGAAGAAAGAAAGGAGGGGATAGAGGAAATAAAAAGAAAGAAAAGGGAGAGGTGAGAGAGGAAGAAGAAGAAGCAGGAAGAAGAGGAGGAGGAGGGGCAAAGAGAGAAAGAAAAAAAGAAAGAAAGCAAGCAAGCAAGAAAGCAAGCAAGAAAGAAAGCAAGAAAGAAAGAAAAAGAAAGAAATAAAAGAAGTGCATTAAGATTTTCCAGAGAAACAGAACAAGCATTTATTTATATATAAAATAATGCAAAATAATGTAAAAGGGAAATTGTGTTACTAAAAGTGATCTCTCTCAATTAGACAGCATTTTTAACTTCTGCTGTATTAGTCAGGGTTCCCTAGAGAAATGGAACAAACAAATAAAAGAGATTTATTGTAAGGAGTTGACACATGTGACTATGGGGCTGGCAAGTCTGAACTCCATAGAACAGGCGGCAAGCTGGAAACTGTGATAAAGGTGATGCTGAAATCCTTAGTCTGAATTCCTCAGGGGAATCTGGCTGGCTGGAAATTCTAGCAAGACCTAATGCTGAAGTTGAGACAGAAATTCTTTTTCTGACCTCCAAAATCTTCAGTGTGACTTTTAAGACCTCCAATTGATTGGATGAGGAGACTCCCCACATTGCTGTAGGCTATCTCCTTTGTTGAAAATCATGCAGTAAATTGATAATAGATGCAAATCCCATCAAGGGAATACCCTCACATTACAAGCAGGCCAGCTTTGGACCAAACAACTAGACACCATAACTTAGCCAAGTTTACACATGAAATCAACCATCATAGGAAGAGAGAAATCATGAGGTTGTCCATATCTTATCCCCTTTCCAAATGTTCTGGTACCTGAAGTTCAAAGTTGAATTTTTATTAAAATACTTCAATGAATGACTCATTGGAACAAACAATGCAGCCAGGCTTTGTTGGTGATTATTTTGAGCCGTTTGTTGCTACTGAGCATGGGTCATTGGTCATGAGCTTGATTAAAGCAAAATTTGTAGTAAAACAACAGCAACAACAGTAACAAAAACTTTGAGTTCACCTCTTTTTTATTCTCTTAATCCAGGCCCATGAATGCTGAAGATAAGGAATGTACTTTATTCATGCCCCCTCCACCATTGACCACCTTCATAATGCTTCTTACTATGCTTAGCATACAGATGCACTTTATAAGTTAATGAATTCAGGAAGAGTACAGTGTTCCAATGGTACCACACTTCAAATGCCTAACAGGATATTCCTTACCTGATGAGAATAAAAAATGTTCCCCTTTGACTTATCTTGAGATCTCCAGAAGGTACATTTGCTAATGCTGAAAGTAGAGTTCATGTAGGTGGAGAGGAACAGTTGGCATGGTGTTAGTAATACTGGATATGGGTTGGGCAGAAATTTGGGCTGTGAGGAAAACATTGAAGTTCCTCAAGAACTTATGAATAGTCTATCTCTTTGGGAATTTATGGAAGGAGAAGACATCTTCAAAGAGAAAATAGAAAATAAAACATAAAATGCCTTTAATGTCTAATGAGTACTAATTTAATATCTATCTGTGGAGGCCATTACTCATACTTTTTCTTTTTAAATATGAATTACTTTTAAAATATCATGAATAAACTGCATCATTTATTTCTTCTTTTATGCTTTTGCTTTCTTTATGCAGATCTGAGTTTTGTCCTATATCATTTACCTTCTGCCTTTGACATTCTTTTTGACACATCTGCTAGAAATGGATTCCTTCCGTTTTTGTTTTCTGAGAACATCTTTATTTCTCCTTCACTTTTTGAAGGATAATTTCACTAATTGTGTAATACTAGGTTGGCAGATTTTCTTTCAATACTTTAAATATTTTACCCCATTTTCTTCTTGGATTCATGATTTCTAATGAGAAGGTTGCTGTATTTTTTATCCTTATTCCTCTATAAATATAACAACTCCACCACCCCAAGTCACCTGCCATACCACCCCCCCCAAACTTTTCTCAAGATTTTGTCATTATCTTTATTTTCTTTGTATATAATATGCCTTGGTGAGAAATTTTTGGGTTTTCCTGCTTTGTGTTCTCTATGCTTCCTGGATCTGTGGTTTGGTCTCTGTCATTAATTTTTGAAAAATCTTGGCCATTATAACTTCAAATATTTCTTCTTCTCCATTCTCTCTTTTTCTCTTCCTGGTATTCCAATCATGCATATGTTACATTTTCTGAAATTGTACCACAGATCTTGGATGTTCAGTTATTTTTCTTTTCATTCTTTCTTCTCTTTGCATTTTAGCATAAGAAGTTTTTATTGACTTACCTTCAAGCTCACTGATTCTTTTTTAGGCTGTGCAGTCTACTGATGGCCCCATAAAAATCATTCTTCATGTCTGTTTCAGTGTTTCTGATTTCTGAAATATTCTTTAGAGTCTTATTTAGGTTCCATCTTTCTGCTTACATTATCCATTAGTTTTTGTAATGTTTTTTAAAAAATCATAGAACTGTATGTATAATACAAAGAGTGAAACTTAATGTAAACTATAGATTATAGTTAGTATCATAGTTACAAAAAAATTGTTTCATTAATGTAACAAAGGTACCACACTAATGTTACAATTAACATGTAACAAACTACATGTATGAGGGAGGTATATGAGAATTTTGTACTTTCTGCATGATTTTTCTGTAAACTTAAAACTGTTCTAATAAAAAAAGAAAAAAAATTTTTTTAAAAATAAAATCTAGTGACAAAAAAAAAGTCAGACATGTTATAATGGACAATAAGAAATTAGGCAAATAAGTCTTTGGTGTGAAGTTTTGTTTAAATCTGACCAGGAGTTGGACTATGTTTAATATTTGTTGTAACTTTAGGTACCATTCCTCTAGTGTCCTTGTTTCTGTCTCCCCTGTTATCTTTGGTCTTCTTTAAAAACTATTATCAGGTACAGTCCATTTCTTACAACCCTTTTAGCTCTAATTCACTGTAATTATTCAGGAGCTCTGTTGGTGTGTTAGTAAATTATGGAAGCAGGGAAACATTTTACAATATTATGAATAAATCTTAAATGTTTAAGTGGGTCTGTATCCTGGGCTATGACCTTCATATGTGTATTCCCAGTAGTATAGCATCTTATCCCCTTGTGTGTTACAGGAAGGCTGGAGGGAGCTGGAGTGAGTAATGCCTTTCTCCAGCTTGTGCAAGGATAACTCTTTCCCTCTGGCGAATAGACCTCTGTCATGGAGAACACTCTGGCATATTTCACAATGTTTACAGTTCATCTCCTGGCCAGAGTCATGAGGGAATCTGTCTTGTTTCTTCAATGTGAGAACCTATTGGGGTTCTTGGAGGTAAAACCCATGAAAGTTTTGGGGCCTCCCAAACACTGTGGTCCCCCAGGCATTTCTAATTCTCAACCAAGTTCACATTCAGCCTCCAGCAATTTATCAAAATTACCTTAGTGTGTGGGTGTGTGTGTTCCTATCAGTTTATGGCTCCAACAGCTTCTCAAAGTAAGTACTTCTTGGCAGTAACTCTCTGTCCCTTTGGATCTATGCATAATATATGCTGAGTAACCCTGAAAGATTAGGCCATTTTAGTGCTTTTTATAAGGTTTTGTATTTGGCTTGAAATAAAGCAAATATTCAAAAGTACCTGAACCAAAAAAGTTTCTTTTCAGCTTTTATTTCAATAGGGCATTCTATTCACTTAATCATTATTAAATACAGCTATCATCCATGGATCAGTGAAAAAGATCACCAATTTTTCAGTTGTATAATGGCTTTACCTTTACAAAAATTATCATAGTACTGTTAATATTTCATGTTTATAGAGCTTTTTATCTGAGGAGCTTGAAGTATTTTATGAATATTATATGGATTAATCCTATATGACAACTATTACTATTCCCAGTGTACACATAAAGAGGCAACAGTGACGCTACTGTGCCAGCAAAAGAGCTCGTACTTTGTAATGGAATAGAGAAATGTTTATCATATCCAAAGTCTTTCTATTAAGAATGCCTTTGGAATTGAATTTTTAGAGCACTGAAGGAAAGGGAGAGGTTAGCCAAAAGGGTGCTGATGCAAAATACCAGAAATCTGTTGGCTTTTATGAAGGGTATTTATTTGGGGTAGAATCTTACAGTTATCAGGCCATAAAGTGTAAGTTACTTCCCTCACCAAAGTCTATTGCCACATGTGGAGCAAAATGGCTGTCGATATCTGTGAGGATTCAGGTTTCCTGGATTGCTTGCTTCTCTCCAGGCTCAGCTGCTGTGCTCTCCACAAGACCAGCTGTAGGCTATCAGGCGAAGGGCTTATTTCTCTTCCTGGGGCCTTTTCTCTTTCCTCACAACCAAGCTCCTTTGTGTGCTTACTTCCTGGGGCTCCAACTCAAAAACTCCAAACTCCTTTCTATGCAGTGCAGTTTCTCTGTGAGTCCCTGCCCACCAAGGGGGTGGGGATGAAATGTTCTACTGACGTGGTCCAATCAAAGCCTTAATCATTATTTAATCAAGTAAAAGTAAAACCTCCATAGGCCAATGGTAGTCTTGGAAATTCTCAGAGCTAAATCAGTCTCAAAAGCTGAAGCAACTTTTATGAATTAGTACCTATGCATTCTTGTTATTCTTAATCCCAGCATGTAAGAGACAACAATAGACTGCAGTGATCTTGCTTTATTAAATAAGGCATTCATTTATCTTAGAGATCTTGCATCCTCGGCTTTAAGGAATGGGCACGTGTGTCTCCCTTTCCTCTCTGGATGGGAATGGAGTGAATTGGTGGGATAAATCTCACTATATGGCCTCTTTGTTTTCATCTATGTTTAGCCTTTCATGTGAACTCTGATCTCTAGTTTGATTTACTTCTATTATTTTTGTTTTTTCAAATTTTGTCCTTTATTATAACTTTTGACCTCTGGTCTTTTTCTTGACCTTTGCTCTCATACATTTTAGATCTTCAGAGATGGATCTCTTGCTCCAAGCAGCCATTGAGTGAATATGAGAAGAAATGACAATTGCAGAGTAAAAGAGTGTTTTAGTTTGCTAAAGTGCTGAAATCAGACACCATAAAATGAGTTGCCTTTTAACAATGGAAATTTGTCCAAATCAAGGCATCATCAGGTGATGTTTTCTATCCAAAGATGGGCTGTGGATGATCTGGGACTCCTCTGTCACATGGTGGCTTCTGCTGCTTTCTCCCTTCTGTTCCAGGTTTCATTGTTTGCAGCTTCTTGCATATGTGGTTTTCTCTCTGTCTGAATTTTATGCTCTTATTAAGGACTCCAGTAAAAGGATTAAGACCTACTCTGAATGAGATGGGTCACATCTTAATTTAAGTTAAGATACTACTCACCAAAAGATTCTATTTTAAATAGGTCTTTAAGAATATACTTCTCTGGGGTACATACAACTTCAAACCATCGTACTCCACTTTCTGGACCCCCAAAACACATGTTCTTTTCTTATGCAAATACATTCATTCCATCGCAATATCCCAAAAGCCTTAAATAATTTCTGTAACAATATTAAGTATAAAGTCTCATCAAAATTGGTTATAGGTGTAGTCTATCTTAGGACACAAGTTCCCCCAGACTGTGGACCTGTGAAACCTAAAGAACAAATTATCTTCTTCCAATATACAATGGAGGGATATTCATAGGATAAACATTCCCATTCTGGTAGGGAGAAATTAGAAGGAAAACAGGGGTCAGGGATCCTAAACAGTTCCAAAACCCTGCAGGACAGACTCCATTAGATTTCAAGGTCTGAGAGTCATATATGGAATGATGTTTTCTCCTCCAGCCTGATGGAACAGCATCCCCACCCCTTTTCAAGTACTTGCACAGTGGCCATCTTCTCCCCAATACTGGGGTGAATCCTCATCAAGCATCAGAATGGCAGCCAAGCTTTAAGCTCCACCCTCCTTAAGCACTGGGTGGTGGCCGGATTCATCAAGCATCAGGGTTTCATGTCATGGTAATTAAGTGATAGGATATTAAGTTTAAGAGTGAATATTACCCAAGGACTTGCACCCCTATTTTGGAGAGATTTAGTGTGTTTCCAGTGTTACACAGGACACCTGAGTATTCTTAGGTGAAAAATATGTCTGTTATTATTTTTTTATTTAAAGATTAAGTATGGTTTACAGTGATATGTATGGCTGCCAAGGGGACAAGGGGTGGACTATGATGGTTAGGTTCATGTATCAAGTTGTCCAGGAAAAGGTGCTCAATTGTTTGGTTAAGCAAGTACTGGCCTGATTGTGACTGTTATGTCATTTCATAGACTTAAATCCTCAATAAGTTGATTGCATCATTGGCTAAGTCCATCTACAATCAACTGAGGAGATTGCCTTCAACAATGAGAAACATCAAATCTGATCAGTTGAAGGCTTTAAAAGGAGAAGTGATGATTTCAGCAGTCAGTAGAGAGAATTTCCATCTCTACTTCAGCCAGCTTCTCCAGGGGAATTCATTGAAAACCTTCATCAGAGTTTCCAGCTTGCAGCCTGCCTTATGGAATTTGGACTTGTGCGTTCCCAAGGTTGCATGAGACAACTTATTTATAAAATCTCATGATATTTACAGATATCTCCTATTAGTTCTGTTTCCTTAGAGAACCCTAATTAATTCAGAGAGAGTCAAGTGCGAGCTCTTGATACTTAAGAGATAATGAGCTGGAATAGACCAAAACTTTCAATCTTGTGGAAAAGATAAAAAATTGAAAACAATCTTTCTCTGTAGAGTTAAAACCTTGATAAAGGCCATGCTTAATACCAGTGTGAAATGCTAATAGCAATGTACAAATGTCAATGCTATAGGAAGATGATGCTAGGTAAATTTTATTTTAAATTGGCAAATCTGAGTGATTCAATACTGTTCTCATTTGAGCATGACTTTATTTTTTTAGCTAAATTTTCTCAAAAAAATTTTTTTTGCCAAATTAAATAGTTTAACATTATTAAGCAAAACAGATGCTTATTTCTTTCATTGTGGGTGAAGATATTGTGATTGGTGAACTTTTAAAAAATAATAAAAAGTCACTCACAGATTGTCAATGATACTTCCACTAGATGTACTAGTTTCCCGTCCTTTCTTGGGGTTTTAATCTGCGCATTCTCATACACTCTCTAGTTCTATATCTAGTTCTACTTGGTTATATCTTAGTGCTTAACTTAGTTATGCCCCATGACTTATGGATCTGGTATTTTTCTTAATTTCTAGGACTGCCATAACAAAGTTCCACAAGCTGGGTAGCTAAAACAACAGAAATTTATTGTCTCAAAATTATGGAATCTAAAAAGTATAAAATCAAGTGTTGGCAGGGCTCTGTTACCTTTGAAGTCTGTAGGAAAGAATCTGTACCATGCTTCTTCTAGCTTTTGAGTATTTGCCTGCAACCTATGGTGTTCTCAGTTACCACATGACATTCTCACCTCTGCCAGTCTCTTTGTCTTTGTCCCAATTTTCTCTTCATATAAGGCACAAGTCGTTTTGGATAAGGGCCCACCTTACTCCAGTTTGACCTCATTTTAATTTGCCTAATTACTGTAGATTATTTAGATATCTTCACTATATATTCAAATCACCAGTGGAATTCACTTAATTCTCCCTTAAATACTTTTTTTCTATAGGCATAAAATTAATCAATGACAATATCAATAGTCAAATCCTTAACAGCAATAACCACTTTCTCTTACACTACACGGACAATTACCATATTTCATTTAATGCTATTGATTAGAACACATTTATTTTATGT
Organism: Cabassous unicinctus; assembly: GCA_029593785.1. Taxonomy (NCBI): domain Eukaryota; kingdom Metazoa; phylum Chordata; class Mammalia; order Cingulata; family Chlamyphoridae; genus Cabassous; species Cabassous unicinctus. The sequence goes on along the minus strand of JAQZBX010040357.1, from coordinate 7,089 downwards.
ATCAAAAAAAAACCCTGACAATTAAGCTGTAACTCATTGTCTTCTTCTCACTTAGAATATTACTTTATATTTGAAAAAACATGTTTACTTATGAAAAGGCATTGGTTTTTTATCATCAATCACTCTTGCATTTAAATTGAGAGGAAAATACTAGGTGAAATCTTTTACTTAAAGTACTTCTAAAATTATTCACATTCAAAGTGAAAAGACATTGGAAAGAATGGGAAAAATAGTTGCAAATCATGTATAATAAGGGTTTGATATCCAGAGTATATAAAGTATTCATAAGTAAATAACAAAAAGATAAGCAATCCAATTAAGAAATGACCAGACATTTTTTCCAAAGAGGATATACAAATGCCCAATAAACACATGAAAATATGTTCAACATCACTAGCCATTAGAGACATGCAAATCCAAACTTCAATTAGATACCACTTCAGACTGAATGGCTATTATTTTCTAAAAAAATTGAAAATAACAAGTATTAGAGAGAATTTGAAGAAATTAGAATCCTTGCATATTGTTGGTAGGATGTAAAATGTTGCAGCCACCGTGGAAAGCAGTATCATGATCCCTCAATAAGTTAAATATCAAATTACCATATAACTCAGCAATTTCACTCTTTGGTATATACCCAAAGGTATTGAAAACAGGGACTCAGATACTTGTAAAAGAACATTCATAGCAGCATTATTAACAACAAACAAAAGGTGGAAAAAACCCAAGTGCCCATCAACAGATGAATGGCTAAATAAAACAGAGTATCAAAACTGGATACATGGAGTTGCAACACCTACTCTCCAGTTCATTGGTCTCACCCATGACAACTGAAGAGGAGGTGATGATGGACAACCACCATACCAAGGAATTGAGAGAATCTACAAATGCAAGCAAGAGAGTCCCATCCATCAGCCCTATGGGATTGAAGCCCCCTTTCAATTAGAGGTGGAATGGACATCACCATCCCAGAATCCTCAGGATTGGGGAACAAACTGTAGACTAAAGTAGACTTACTGGTATTCTACTATAGACTTATTGTGATTCTATCCATGAAAGAAATTGTATCACTGAATGACATTGCATTGACAGATACAGGCCATTATATAGTTTGCCATAACCTGGGTGGGAGACAGTGTAATCTACCATGTAAACTGTAATCCATGTTTAGTGACAATGCTCCAAAATGTATTCATCAAATGCAATGAATGTACCACACTAATGAGGGATATTGTTAAAGTGGGAAAGTGTGGGAGATGAGGGGAGTGGGGCATGTAGAAATCCCCTATATTTTTTATGTAACATTTATGTAATCAAAGTATCTAAAACAATAAAATAAAATGTTATAATTACATAAAAAAACAAAAACAAAACAGTATCATTTTAGTTTCCTAGGCTGCTTAGGCAAATACCATGGAAGAGTTTGTCTTAAACAATGGAAATTTATTTGCTCACAATTAGGATTTAGAAAAATGTCCAAATCAAGCCATCATCAAGGCAATCTTCTTCCCAAAGACCCCTGCCTGTGATCCCTGGCTCCTCTGTCACATGGCAAGGCACACGGCAGTGTTTGCTGGTCTCTCCCTTGTCTTCTAGGTTTCACTGATTCAGCTTCTTGCTTCCATGGGCTGGCTCTCTCTAATTCTCATTATCATTCTCATTCTCATTCTCCCTCTCTCTCTCTCTCTCTCTCTCTCTCTCTCTCTCTCTCTCTTTCTCTCTCTCTCTCCATTACTTTAAATAAAGGACTCTAGTAATAGGATTAAGACCCATACTGAATGAGGTGGGTCACACCTTAACTGAAGTAGACTCATCAAAATTTCCTATTTGCAATGAGTTCACAGCCACAGGAGTGGCTTAGCTTAAAGAATATGTTTTTCTTGGATACATACAGTTTCAAAATACCACAGGTATATACACATAATGGAATATTGTTCAGCCATGAAAGACAATGAAGTTCTGATACATGCAGAAACATGGATGATCCTTGAAAACATTGTTCCAAGTAAAATAAGCAGGACATATAAGGACAAATACTGTATGATTCCACTTATAGGAAATATCTAGAAATAGAAAATTCATAGAGATAGAAAGTAGATTAAAGTTCACCTAGGGATGGAAGAAAGGGAAAGTTGTTGCCTGGTGGGTACAGAGGGTTTGCAAATTTTAGAAATTTTGAAATAATATATATATTTTAATTAACAAAAACAGACTGGATTCTGAAGTTTGCTTCTAACTGGCTCAGACATTTACTGCCTGTGGGCACTTGGACTATTACCTTTAATTCTCTGTGTCATAGTTTTGTCATCTTCAAAATGGTGATAATTATGGAATTGTTGTAGTTATTAAATAAGTTAGCACAGTAAGGATGAAGCTGTTTCTGTAAGTCTCTTCTTGCTTTCACTAAGGGTTTTCTCCAAGTCTGTTCAAGTTCAGCCCACTCTGTTTGAGGTTTTGTTATGGCAGTGCCTCATTTCTAGATACATTTGTCAAAACTTATCAAACTTCATGCAATAAATTGATGCTTTTAAAACATAAGCCATACCACAATGAAATTGATTTCAATTTTGGCATAGAATAGAAAGTCTTACAGAAGAAAAATGACCTAAATAGTGTTTTCATGACTTTAAAATAACCAAGGGAAAGAACTCGATAGATGGATTTAAGAATAGATTAGACACAGCTGAAGAAAAAGTTAACCAACCCGAATTAAGACATATACTCTAGAGTATGAGACAAAGAGGATGGAAAGGGTGAAGAACAAGTATTAGTAATTAAGTCTAACATAGTGGAATCAGTATCCTAGAAGGAAAGACAGATAAGTGTTCAGAGGCAATATTTGGAGATTCCAAATTAACAGATGACATAAAGCCACACTTTCCAGAGGTACATAGAACCCCAAGAAGGCTAATGAAAAAAGAAAACCTTTACTAAGACCAGAGAGGAAATCTCCTGAAGTCCAATGACAGAATCTTAGGAAATTGTGGAGAAGAAAAGATGCTATGCAAACTGTAGCAGTTTGATATTGTTGATGAATTCCAAAAAGTAATATTGGATTATGTTTATAAACTGGTCTCTTCCTCTGGGCATATTACAGTATATTGGATTCGGAGGTTTTACTTTTACTTGATTATATAATGATTAAGGCTTTGATTGGGCCATGTCAGTAGGATGTTGCATCCCCAACCCCTTGTTGGGTGGGGACTCACAGAGAAACTGCACTGTAGAGAAGGGAGTTTGGAGTTTTTGAGCTGAAGCCCTGGGAAGTAAGCACATAGAGGAGCTTGGTCATGAGGAAAGAGAAAAGGCCCCAGGAAGAGAAACAAGCCATTTGCCTAATAGTCTACAGTTGGCCTTGTGGAGATAACAGAGGAGCTGAGCCTGGAGAGAAGCAAGCCCCAGGAAGAGAGGAATCCAGGAAGCCTTAACCCTCACAGACATTGGCAGTCATTTTACTCCAACACGTGGCAATAGACTTTGGTGAGGGAAGTAACTTACACTTTATGGCCTGGTAACTGTAAGCTTCCACGCCAAATAAATACCCTTTATAAAAGCCAACAGATTTTTGGTATTTTGCATCAGCACCACTTTGGCTAACTAATACACAAACCAACAAGTCTATGATAATAGTATGTGTCTCATGAGAAACCAGTATGTTGATAAGTAAAAAATATAATTTAGACCGCGGTGCAGCGCGGGTGCGGGCATGGTGGGTTGGTGGCAGGCGCTACCCTTGGCCCACCAACGTGCTGCTCTACGCTGCGCTCTTCTCGGCGGGCGACGCGCTGCAACAGCGGCTAAAGGGCGGCCGGGCTGATTGGGGCCAGACACGGTGCGTGGCCACCGTGGCTGTGACCTTCCACGCCAACTTCAAGTACGTGTGGCTGCGCCTGCTGGAGCGCACGCTGCCGGGCAGGGCGCTGCTCGCCGTCCTGGCCACGGTGCTGTGTGATCAGACGCTCGGCGCGCTGGTCGCTTTCGGCGCCTTCTATGCTGGTATGAGTATTCTCCAGGGGAAAGATGACATAATTTTGGACCTCAAACAGAAATTCTGGAATACATATAAAAGTGGTCTGATGTACTGGCCTTTTGTACAGCTGACCAACTTCAGCCTTGTTCCCGTTCACTGGAGAACTGCTTACACTGGACTCTGTGGTTTTCTCTGGGCCACCTTCCTTTGCTTTTCACAACAAAATGGTGATGGCACATTGAAGTCGGCTTTCACCTGCCTTCATAGAAAGGCCAGTGCAGCTGAAAGGCCCTCAGAGAAATAAGTCAGAGACTCCCCCCATAAAGTAACTAACTTTTCTTAAAATGCAGTGAATTGCCTGCAGATAAAACACTTTATTTGCCAGTTATGTGCTTCATTTCGAAGAATTGCTACTATATAGACCCAGCTTTAAAAATTATCAATGATAATTCTCAATTTTCTTCAAACCACCTTTTCTTTTTTTCATTCCAGTCTGAAAGTATAAAAAGCATATGGCTTCTCTTACTTCTCTAATACTTTGGTTAATATCAATAACAGTGACAGTATGCCATTTTGTAATTATTATTCTTTCTATTCTAATATTTTAATAGCAGTTGATTTAAGGAACCCCAGTTTTGATTGTTTGTATCTCTATTATCAAATCTCAAGGTTTTCTCCTAAACACTTTTGGATCAGATTACTTTTTGTACCAAAAATAGCCCTTATAGTAAATTCCTCTTTACTAGAATTCAATCAAGGAGAAGATAGAATAACCAAGATCACCCCACCCAAAATACTGTTTAATAATTTATTGCTATAATGATATCAAAGTTCTGTAAGGACATAGTATAGTGTGTATTCAATGTATTTTGTTTTCCTCTACTTTTGTAATTTCTAAATTAAATACCTTTAATGATTTTTGAGTGTTTTCAGCCTCTCAAAGCATCCTATTTCCTAGATGTACTAAATAAACAAAACATTTGGCTTCTTAATGAGGTATAGTGAGCAAAGTTTTTAAAAAATGAATTTTTCTTCTTCTGGAAGGAAGGACTTTAACATATAGGGCTCCAGGGAAAACTGTTTCCACCAGATTTCATAGCTGATATTATAGTTTTAAATAAATATTTAGTGCTTTAAAATAAATATTTATTCTTTAGTTGGACTCAGTCGTGTTTTCCCTACACATGGCTCTTCTGATCCTTCTATTTGAATCTATAGTTAGTACTAGAGTTGATAGGTTTATGTCCAAGTGACTTAAATCTTTGGGCTTTCCATGTTCCATTCAGGCCCTGAATCTCAGCAGAGTTGCAACACCTACTTTCCAGTTCATTAGACTCACCCAGGACAACTAACAAGGAAATGATGATGGACAACGACCATCCCAAGGAACAGAGAGTCTGCAACTGCAAGCAAGATAGTCCCATCCATCTGCCCCATGGGATATAAGCCCCCTTTAAATTAGAGGTGGAGTGGGCATCACCATCCCAGAATCCTCAGGAGTAGAGATTGAATGATGGACTAGAGTAGACTTACTGTTATTTTACTATAGACTTGTTATTCTAGCAGTGGAAGAACTTTTATCATTGATATGGAGGCAGTGGCCTCTGGAGGTTCTGAGGGAAGGGAGAGGGAAAAATAGGTATAATATGGGGGCGTTTTCAGGACATTGGAATTGTCCTGAATGAAGTTGCAATGACAGATACAGGTCATTATTTATCTTACAAAATTGTGCAGGAGAGAGTTTAACTATAATGTAAACTATATTCCACACTTAGTGGCAATGCTCCAATATGTGTTCATGAATTGTAACAAATGTACCACACTAATGAAGGATGTTAATGTGAAAAAGTGTGGGAGGGGTAGGGAGTGGGGCATATGGGTATCCCCTACATTTTTTATGTAACATTTATATAATCTAAGTATCTTTAAAAAAAAATTTTAAAAACAAAGCAAAAAATATTTTTTAATGTAAACATGAGAAACGATTCAGTCTTTGATGTTTATTCAGTTTGTCTAAATTCAAAACTAGTGGGTTTAGAAATTGTATGACTATTTCAAGAAATGTGAATAAATTTCACCTGAGAATTAAAAAAAAAAAGTATATATATATAATATAAAGGATAACAGAGAATTCTGTTACCCATGGATATGTCCTATTATTTCCATCTCTCTTATTTTCCTTATATTGTATATATATAAAAGGTGACTAACTCAATTTATTTTAAAAATACATTGTATCTCTATTTTCAATAACTGATTTCATCCTGCTCTTGTACACCTCTATATATACCTTGAGGAGAACACAACAATAAAGAAGAAAACAACAAAGCTTAAGTAATTCCATTTCTTCTAAATTTAAAGCCATCTCTTTCAGGTATCGTTATCTTAACCAATTAGGAATTCTTCTTAGTCATGTTTTTATTCTTCTTTCTACCTGCTTGGCAGCTATTTAAATTTTCAAAAAAAAAAAAAAAATTAAAAGGGAAAGGATGTTGGGTTCTTATGCCAGTTTCTTCTGGGTTTCATCTTATCTAGCCTGATCCCTAAGATTTCTGCAGTGGAATCCAATAAAATATGACTGGAACTACCTGGTCGTTTGGACACTCTGTTGGCACATGCTTCTAAAGTTCAAAGTCTCAAGTCATGAGGCTCATTTTTTTCTGACCTTGTCTTTTAAAATCCTGGTTTCTTTCCACTGTTTCTGCATCTACCCTGGGGCATGTGGAAATCCTTGGATGCCCTATATCAGTGGTTTTGATGATATAAAAGCAATGGGGGCTAAATTGCTCATTGCAAATCAGGGCATAGCACAAATCTTTAATAGTAGTTATTTTGTTCTTCACCATGGTGAATCAGTATTTTCCAAATGACTATTACAAAATGCATGCGTAAGAGAACCAATCAAATAAGAGGATAGATCAATAGGCTTTATTGTAACAGAGTAGGAAGAATTAATTGGCATGGTTTCAGAATCCACATTGCAACTAATCTATAAGAAACTACCACTTGTTGATTGCTGCTACAGTACTTTAGAAGGATATTCACAACTACTTTTTAAAAGTTATTTAAATATTCTGGCCATTCCCATTCCAAATATCTGTTTGTTGCTGGATTTTTTC
>JAQZBX010040356.1:0-22697 GCA_029593785.1 Cabassous unicinctus | reverse complement strand
TTCTGATAAGGAAAATAAAGACTTTATAATACTCTGATATGTTCACAGAATACTGAAGTATCCAGCATTTCAGGAAAACTAGGCAGAGTATCACAAGAGTGGGTTCCAGAGGCTGGTCTAACAACTTGCACAATGTAACTTAAGGACACTTAAGTAGAGAGAGAACCTGTTTTGGGTGTGTGTGTGTGTTTTGTGAAGGGGAGTTATGGTCATAGTTGATAAGCATGTGTGCCACATGAGGACTTGATTCAACAACACTCCACATACAAAATGAATTTTAGAAGGAAAGCATGAGTCAGGAGGATCAGGAGGCAGCACAACAGATCCAGTTAAGCAAAGCGTAGAAGTTTGATAATGTGAGTGACAATTTTATGTGTTACCCCCAATAGCAGGTGTTGCAGCTTTAAGGAGACATTTTAGGATCCGTAACCTAGCATAGTAAAATTGCTTTCAAAAGGTTGGGTTTATATAAAGGAAAGATTTCTGCCTGAGTCTTGATCTTCAGCAAAGAGGCATTTTCCTTAATGGGTAAAGAGTGAATTCCTGAAATGGTGGTGAGGTTTTTCAGGGCCAGTTTGCAACATGAGTTAAGCTAGATGAGGGTGGTTGTAGGAGCTGGAACAAGGAAATAGGATGTATGCATTTCATGGAGTGGTCAGAAAAGGGAGTAAACTTGAGCAATTTACCCTAGTTTTGCTTCTGTAAACATGGCACTCATGAGAACACTAAATAAGAGGAGGAAATAATCTAAACAAGATTATTTTGAGGGTGAAAAGAGAGGCTCTTAATAATTAGGTTGGACAATGGGTGCAGATTGGAATGTATGGCCACACTATCATTAAGCAAATTTTGCATACATTGGCTGGCATGCTCATGACATCGGATAGCACAATTAATCAAATTATTCAATGAGTCAGTATTGTCAGAACATTGAGGGCTCACTGCTTCCCTGGCATTTATCAGTTACTGCATTGTTGTCCTAGTTTCATCTTCATAGGTGTTACAATTTCCCCTTACTAGGTTGGAAATAATCAACAAGCTGTGATTCAGTTCCCCATGACATGCATTGAGGAAAGACAGACCCCCTCCATATCCAACGTGCCTTAAAACCCGGCACTTCCCCTAAAGGAGCACACCATAGCCTATGTGCCTGAAAGCCCAGTACTTCCCCCAAAGATTGAACAAAGAAACTACGTGGAGATGGGAGAAAAGTGAGATAGAGACTGTAGCAGTTTGGCAGTTTGATATAGTTATGAATTCCAAAAATAGATATTGGATTATACTTATAAACTCTTCTGTTCATCTGAGCATGATTAAGTTATGATTAGGGCTTTGACTGGGCCAGGTCAGTAGGGCATTGAGCGCTGCTCTTTTGGGGGTGGGGTTTCAAAGATAAAAGACACGGAAAAGGACAGAGTTGGAGTTTTTTGAGTAGGAGTTTTGATGTTGGAGTTTTAATGCTGCAGTGTGGGGAAGCAAACACACAGAGAAGCTTGGTCATGTGGAAGGAAAGAAGGTCCCAGGAAGAGACAAGCCATTCACCTGATAGTCTACAGTTGGCCTTGTGGAAAGAGGCAAAGCCTAGAGTGTCTCATAGTCTACAGCTGACCTTGTGGAGGAAACAGAGGAGCTGAGCCTGGAAAGAAATGGAGCCCCAGGAAGAGAGGAACCCAAGAAGCCTGAACCCCGGCAAATGTCGGCAGCTGTCCTGCTCCAACACATGGCAACAGACTCTGGTGAGGGAAGAAACATATGCCTTATGGACCGGCAATTGTAAGCTTCTACCCCAAATAAATACCCTTTTATAAATGTCACCAGATATCTGGTAATTTGCATCAACACCCCTTTGGCTGAGTAAAACAGAGATCTTCACCCCCTCCAGACCAAGGCACCACCAGCTCCTCCAGCATTCCAAGAATGAATAACTCCCTAGGTCACTACCCTCTAGCCACACAAGGGAAAATTTTTGCCTCTAGGTCTTTCTATTGGTCCTTGCATCTCACTCGAACCCTCGACCTCTTCCCACTATCATTTCCCCACCTAGGAATGTTCTATATAATTTCATATTCCCCCTTTCCAGGGGCAGGCTGAAGTCTAATGTTCAGACACCCTTCATTGGGAGAACTTCTTAATAAATTTCCTGCCTGCAATCATGAGTCTCTGCATACCAGAAAGCACCATTTCCCCCTAACATTTGGTGCTGAAATCTGGGACTGAGGTCACATTGAGACTGATTGACTGGTGAGGGATCTCCACCCTGTTGCTGCCGAGTATCCAACACTGGACACCAAATTATAGCTGGGTGAATTAAGGATTTCTCCAATGGAGGGTCCTCCCCTCTGTCTCTCTCCTTTTTCTGTTGTTCAGGAAAACATTCTGAAAATCCTAGGAATAGGTCAGTGATCCTCACTGTTCCAGAAGGCCATGGCAGGGGGAAATCGTGCATCCTTGTGGGAAGAAACTCCTTGGCTCTGGAGACGTCTGGCTCCAAGTACAGAAAAAAAAGTCCTGTTTCCTTGGGTGATTTCTGACTGATTCAGGGATGCCTGTCTCTCTCAGAGTCTCCCCTGTCCTAGAGATCCTTAGTCTCACCCAAGCCACTTAAAATGGGGAATTTAATTTCTGCCCCCCCCAAAAAACTACACAAACTACAAAAACTACACTTTTGTGCTGTCTCCTCCATAATCTTAAAACTACTAATTTTAAAAATTACACCTTTGTGTTGTCTTTTCCATAATCTTAAAACTCTGTAGCCAGAAGGAGACATCAGACCTAAAAAGCTCATTTTCTATTCAACTTCTGTGTGGCCACAGTACCAATTGGACAATGAAAGTCAATGGCCAGAACATGGCATTTTTGATTATCAAGTTCTCTGAGACTTAGAGAACTTTATCCAATGCAGTGGCAAGTGGTCTGAGATTCCTTACATTCAGGTCATCTTTTACCTTCGCAACCACCCCTCCCTCTGCCAATCCTGTTCCTCCTACCCAATTCTTCTTTTACACCAGAAACCTTCCTTCTCCTCACTTCCACTCCCTAATACTTCTGAAAACTCTGACTTTGATCCCTCAGATCTCAACCCCCTATACCTCCTCCATATAATCCTCTGGTGTCATCTCCAGACTCACCCTTCTTCCCTTCCTCCTCGCCCCCTCATCATTACTGCCTTCTACCCCACCCTTCTCCCCTCCTCATACTAACTCACAGGGACTGCCTCCCCCTCCATCTAAGCTGTAGCCCTCCAACTCTGTCAGTGTGCAGGCTCCTAACTCCACACAAACTCCAGCTCCTCTCTTACCCCCTGGGAAGTAGCAGGAGCTGAAGGAGTAGAGTACACATTTCTTTCTCACTCTCGGATTTAAGCCAGATAGAGGAATGGTTAGGATCTTTCTCTGAAAACCCTGCTACATACATTAAAGAATATCAACACCTCACTCACTCATATGACTTCACCTATCAAGACACATACATTATCATTACCTCTTCCACCACTCCAGTGGGATAAAAACACATTTTGGCTGCTGCTACTGCTTTTGCGGAGTCTGTGAATACCCAAGATACCAATAGGCACCCCGCAGGCCCCACTTCAGTTCCAACCACTAACTGTCGCTGGGATTACCAACCAGGTTCCACCAACCTTGCACACATGGCCCATTTCTTAAACTGCATAATAGAAAATATAGAGAAAGGCTGCCCTTAAGGCAGTTAATTATGATAAGATTAAAGAGATCTCAAAGAAACCTGAGGAAAATCCAGCTGCCTTCATGAATAGATAAACTGAGTCTCTCTTAAATATACTAATTTAGATCTTGATTTGGATTCTAGCCAACTGTACTTACACACTCACTTCATCATTCAATATTATCCTGATATTAGAATTAAACTACAGAAGTTAGAGGATGGCCCTTAAACCACTCAGAAAGACCTGATTAAAGTGGCCTTCAAGGACTTTAAATATAGAGAAGAGGAGGCCAAATTGGAAAAGCATAAGTGAGTTGAGGCTAAAGCCTCCCTCCTAGCTGTTGCCCTCAGGTCCAATTCTCAGAAACCTAATTCTTCTTCTTCCCTCTGGCCATCCCCAGGACCCTGTTTCAAGTGTGGAAAGGATGGACAGTGGTCATGCTCCTGCCCTGATCCCAGGATCCCACCAAGGCCTTCCCTGGAGTGTCACTGCAAAGGTCATTGGAAGTTGGACTATCCTGAAAACCTGTCTCCAGGAAAGTTCCTCCAGTGCACCCTACAGATCCGGAGCTGAAATCTTCCTTTCCAGACCTTCTTGGACTGAAGAAAGATGACTAATAGGTCCCGGGGTTGGAACGGCCCTACATCTCCATCAGTAAATCTGAACTGAGGGTTATCATCAAGGTTGGAGATTGAAATCTGCCCTATCACCTCCTGTGAACAGTGAAACACCAGGTCCTGATACCGCAGAGAAGTACAACCCTGAAACTTCAGATAAGTACACCTGTGAACCTCTCAGAGATCTGCAATTGAAACTCACAAAGAACAGAGGTGACAAAATCCCAAATCAGACCTCTGACAACACCAACCAATATGATACACCTCAGAGCCAACAACTTTTGTGGTATTATCTCTGCACACTTAACTGACTTTTTCATCCCCTTTACCGTTTCACTAGAATGATACCTAGACATTGTTTGGGGCCTAGACATTGTGGTTGCAAGGAGACTTTTCCAATTTTTACCCTGAAAGAATCCTTTTCTTCTTTTTTGACACTCTCTTCCTTTTCTTCACTAATTAAAGTCACAATGAGGAGCCTATATTTCACCCTTTCACTCTTCCTCATACTAATTGCCCCAATTACTCCCTACCATCCCCTCCCTGAAGCCGTTCAGACCATAGCAACCACAGTCAATCACTCTAATTGCTGGATATGCCCGGAATTTACCCACTCTGAAACTCTATCCCTACTCACTTTTCCTTTAAGTCCAGAAACCCTCCTGCATGTCCACCCACAATACACTAGTTTTGGTGGTTGGTGGGTTGCAGAACCCCTTCCCAAGCTTGCCTGAGTATGAAGATGTATTTATTCTTTGTCAAACCTTAAATGAATTAGAAGACTCTCAACCAGTAGAAAATTCAGACTCCATTGGTGTAGTCACCCTTCCTGTGTTTTAAACACCTGTTCTCATGAGATAATTTTAGGGCATATACCTACTACATCTTACAATCATACTTTGATCTTTGACACAACTACACTGCAATGGCACACAAACATAGAAGTACCAAATAAATATTTCAATTCAACCCTCATTTGGAATGATTCAGGCATCAACCAAACTCTTCCTATACACATAAGTAGCAAAAATTATAGTGAAAACATTCTGTGCTTTAACAGCTTTTATAGACAAACTGAATTATTTGGCCTAGGAACTCAATCAGATCAAGTATACAACCTAACCAAACTAAAACCTAGAGAAAAAACCCCCAAATCTCTACTTTTCTCTTTTGAAATCTTCTTTGCCAGAGTTGTTTAACCTACAACCTTTCCAATCCTCATTACTCTCCCCTTTGCATAAATATGGTATATGGTGGAACCCAGATATTAATCTTTTTAGTCATCCACATTCATATTTTATCCCCTCTGGACTCTCAATAGCAGTAATTTTTGCAGGCACCAGTTTATATTTTCTATGTAGTAACACTGCATAGCTAGTACTTCTCCATGTGTGGATGGGAACCTGTACTATAGTATCTATCATCCCAAATGCCATCATCCTAAAACCCTAAGAAATGGCCTCTTCTGGACAGATACATAATCTTGGTTCTTTTCTTAAAACCTCACTCCAACCTATAAAACAAAATGAATGAAAGAAAAGACATTTCTTAGGAGACCCAGAATTTGGATTTCATGCCCATGACAATCCAATCTTAGAAAAACCCAGTATAGGCCACACTGTCTTCCACAGCCTATTTTGGTTTGCAGGAATACTACTATTAGAACAATCAATCTTAAATATTTCACCCTAACTACAACTATCCTGGAATGTATCCATGCAGGCCATAGACAATCAACAGTTAGAAATTAATAGTCTAGCATCAGTTGTCATACAAAATAGAAGAGCATTGGATGTTTTCACAACAGTTGCAGGAGGCACCTGCGTAATCATAAATGAAACTTGTTGTTTTTATATTAACAGAACTGGACAGGTATAAGAAAACCTTAAAGTCTTGAAAGAAAACATAGAAATCATTCAAAGAACACGAGATAATAACTATGGGAATCAATTATGGCTATCCTCATTCTTCTCTTATTCTTCTTCCACCTTAAGATCAATCTTTTCACCTGTTATAACACCATTACTGTTGTTATTGCTGCTTATTCTTTTTGGTCCTTGTCCCTTACAGCTTCTCATCTGATTCATACACCAAATCATACAATCAACAACCAGGAATATGTGGATGGCATCTTCCTGATACGTGGCAATCAATATCAACCCCTTCAGGACCTGAAACCACAGCCCATTGGACAGGACCGAAGGGAAATTTTCTCCTCCCCTTGACAGCAGGAAGTAGTAAGATCGAACCAATGCCCTGAATCCCCTTACCCTTCCCATCCTGCCCAGTACCTTATACCCCAATACCCTCATCATATATATATAACCAAAGAATTAAGAATGTTAGAAGTTCCCCCTCACTAGGTTTACAATAATTAACAAGCTGAGACTTAGTTTCATATTATATGCATTGAGGAAAGACAGACCCCTTCCACAGCCTACGTCCCTGAAAACCTGGCACTAGCCCCAAAGGAGCACACCATAGTCTACATGCCTGAAATCCCAGTACATCCCCCAAAAGTTGAACAAAGAAACTATGTGGAAATGGGAGAAAAGTGAGATAGAGACCTTCAACCCCTCCAGACCAAGGCACCACCAACTCCTCCAGCATTCTAAGAATACATAACTCCTTAGCTCTCTACTGTCTAGCCATACAAGGGAAAAATTTCACCTCTAGGTCTTCTTATTGGCCCCTGTACCTCACTCGAACCCTCGGCCCCCCCCACTGACTATCATTTCCCTGCATAGGAATGTACTATATAAATTCATATTCCCCCTTTCCAAGGGTGGGCTGAAGTCAAATCTTCAGCCCCCCTTCCTTTGGGAGAACTTCTCAATAAATATCTTGCCTGCAATCATCAGTCTCCGCATCCCAGTAAGCACTGTTTTCTTCAAATAAGTCTTATGTTTAACAAGATTATGAATTTCTTGAGGAATGAGCCTCTTCTCAGTGCTGTATATGATCTTAAAAATCTATTTTCTAAATGCAAAATTAGAAACAAAATTAGAGAGGAAAATAAAGATTACTCAATTTGTGAAATAGGAGTTAATTCTTAAATCCTCCTTCTTATACTCTTTCTAACTTGTGTTAAAATAAGGGAAGAAATATGCTATAATAAAATGTCAAAAAGAAAGAAAAAAACACCAACCTAAGTCTCATAGTTTGCTAATTATTTTTTCCATCCCATGAATTACCTGCTTGCAAAATTCTTTCACCATTATTTGGGTAGAATTATTAAATGTTATTTATACCATTATCTTTGTCAATTTAAAAGAAAAAATAAAATTAGTAATTTTTGGTAGAGAGTTAAAATTAAATATTCAGTGGTAAACTTTTCACAAATATTACACATTGCAAACATTTTTCCCAAAACATAGTAAAGAAATACATGCCAGAATACAGGAGTAAAACTTACCAGATGTCCAAATGCCTCAAGCTACACAGATATTAGTTGAAACTTGAAAATCCACAGATGTAAGACAGTCTGTGTTTCTGCTTCAAGCACTTTTTAAAATTCCAGTAAGGCAACTGGAATAAGGATTTTTGTGTTTTAATTGTGTCATTTTGATTAAATGAAGGCTGTCAATTTTGTATGAAGCATTTCACTCTTTCAATTGTATGCCATTTTATCCACAGTTATATGGATGAAATTAAATATTTCATAGGTTAAATAATTTATATAAATGTACATATCCTCAGTGATAATATTTATTAATTTACTCTCTAAATCTATTTTATAGTTTAAATGTGTCCTAAAATACAAGAAATGAATTAATGAGTTTTTAAGGTAGAATTTATTATTGTATTTTTAAATGAACACATTTTGAGTTCTGAACTACACTGTAGGAATTGCGCTAGGCACTACTCCAGAATAAAAGAAAGGTGATACCTCTTTGCATGGAGATTACATTCTATTAGGAAATGTTTCTCACAATCCTCTTCATGTTGAGTAAATAGACTAATAATGTATTTTTGCTTGTTGCATTAATGCTTTAAATGAGATATATAAGGGGTGAGATAGAAAACAATGATGGTGGGAGAGGCAAGGGATACTTTATACACACTGATAAACAAAGACTTCTTTATCCCAAGACCCAAGGAATAAGGTGTTGGTCATGTGAGAATGGGGCAAGGGAATATTGCAGGCTGAGAAAACACCCTGTGGAAAGGTTAGGTGGATGGAAAGAATTTTGTTGAACTGAAAATCAACTTGTGTGGCTGGTGCACAGGACAGGTATGAGAGAGCTAGGCAAATGGCCATAGCAAAGATCTTAGACTTTATTCTAAGAGCAATGGGATATCATTGAAATACTTTTAGAAAAAGGGTGCTGTGATTAGATATACATTTTAGGAGAATTACCGTTTTGGAAGTGGAAGAAAAAATGACAGTGAAGGAATAAATCAGATAATCCAGTTAGGTTGTTAATACAGTTAAGAGATGATCACAGTCAAGACAAAGGTGTTGGTGGTGGTGGGGATGAAGAGAAGAGGGGAAATTTTTGTTGCATTTTCGGAGATGGAATTGGTAAGGGCTATTGGATGAGCATATGTGTGTATGGTTATTAGGGAATGGAAAATTATGAATAAATTTTTAGGTTTAAAGCTTGAGCAACCAATGGATTGTGCTTTTGTTTACCAAGATAGGGAAGATAATATTGTAGGAGCAAAAGTAATTTTGGATTAAAAGGAAAACTGGCATGAGAAAATAAAAGATACCTTTGGGACAAGTTAATTTTGAGAGGTCTATGAGGCTTCCATCTGGAAATGTCAGAGCAAAGTTGGTTGTGAGTCTAAGGCTTAGAAGAATCTGTCCTGGAGCTATACTTTGGGGACTTACTGTGCTAAGAAAATACTTAAATCCACAGAAATCACTGATACCACTAGGAAAACAATCCAGGAAGATTAGAAAACCCAAGAATGAACCTTGGTACACAAACCATTTGGATACTGGACAGAACACAAACAACAATATTTGAAGCACATCATTTTGAGTTAGCTATTCTAATATCAAAAATACAGAAAAAAGGGAAAAAATCATCAAACATAATATGAATGAAGTATGTGGTAAACATTATATTATTTAAATTTTCTAAAGCCCCTTCAACTTATGTATTGTTGAACTTACAAATAAATATACAAGTAAATAAAGTTGAGTAAGATCTCTGTTTTCTGGGATTGACATTCTAGAGGGAGGAGGCACAAAACATATATATATATTATATATATATATGCATAATACATAAAAATTATGTAACATGAAAAGGTGAAAAAAGGAGCAAGATAAATATGTGAAAAATTGGTTAGAGATGGCACAAAGCATAGTTTTAAACAGGGTGTTTAGGGAGTCATTATTTAAAACATGAGATTTGAGACATGAGGAAGGTGTCTAGTTTGTTAAGAAAATATCTGTTGGAATATAATTTGACATAATGGGAATGGCTAAGGCACAGATCCCATGTGAGAATGCCCAGCAAGCTCAGTAACAGAAAGGAAGCCAGTTTGGCTCTAGCAGAGTGAGAAAACAAGGGGAATTATAGTGGGCAGCTAATGAACAGTTTTGTAGGCGTTTGGATAGAGGTGAGAGATGATGTAATCTATATATTTAAAATATTAGTCTAGCCGCTTTGTTGAGTAAAGATTATAAAGGAGCAAGAGTAGAAACAGAAAAATCACTTGGGGACTACCACTCAGTATCTTAGCCCTGTTCAAAAGATTACCTAGAAATGTCCATATCTAGTTATGTCCTGCCATGAAAAAAAATACTTCCACTTGATGTGATCTCATCACAAAATTCAATGCTACTCACAGCCAAAAGAATTCTGGCTTTCCGAGAAATTTTGAGGTAATTTTTGGTCATATTCCTCAATTATTATATGATAAGTGATACAAACTAAGTGGTAGCTCATTGGATAAATGTGGCCAACCTTTGACATCACTAGATTTTTATCTATAATTAAGTGGGACGTGCATACTCTTATTCAAAATAGTACCTCCTGTCCTCAATGTCTTATATCCATTATCTTTATGCATTTCTGTTCTTAATCACTGAAGGCACTTGATTATCTTCACTGTATAATATGAGTAAAATTTATGAGTCTCTGAATAGTAGATAGTATCAAATAAGTTAATGTATTAAAAACACTAATGATGGTTTATATAGAAATCCAGTTCTTTTGGTTAATTTGGGAAATCAGTTCAATAGGTCCTTATATCCTAACTATTCCTCTTGAGTGAAGTTAATATAATTTTTCTTTCTACAGTATTCAAGAAAGGGAAACATTTTCAAAATGTATGTCCCCTTTTTATAAAAGATAGAATATGTTGGATGGCACCATGTTTAAGGAATGTGAGGGACTTTTCATTTGTGGTCTCATCAGACAAGAATAATGAGCATAGGAAAAAGACCTAAATGGTGTAAAGAGATAGATTTTGATGGGCAAAATTCAATACTTTATGTAAGAAAAACTTCTTGTTCCCATTTTCATCTCATGTTAAGAGTGTATCCTTCCAATCTATATTTAGTAAGAACTGAATTTTAAATCAAGAATGAGTTTAACATTTGTAGCAGTTTGATATTATTTATAAATTCCTAAAAAGAAAGATTATGTTTGTAACTAGGCTGTTTTTCTGTGTGTGATCTTCTTTGATTGTATTAGATTCAGCTGAGATGTCTTTGATTAAATTATGTTAAGACAAGGGCTTTGATTTAATCATGTCAGTAGGGTGTAACTCAGGTTAAGTTTCAGCCCCCTTGGTGGGCTGATATAAAGGGGCATTCACTCAAGAAGACAAAGAAGAAAAAGATTCACATAAAGGAGAAGGTTCAAACAGCTAAAGCCCCAGGAAGAAAGACAAGCCCTATGCCAACCTACAGCTGAGGTCAGAAGAAACTGGGCCCATGGAGCCTTAAGAGGAAGACAGAAGGCGAGACCATACAGAGATCGCCTGCCATCTTGCTTCAACACATGGCAACAGACTTCGGTGAGAAAACAACCTTGAGTTGGATTCTTTAGGGCCTTGTAACTGTAAGCTTTTATCCCAAATAAATACCTATTATAAAAGCCAACAGATTTCTGGTACTTTGCATCAACACCTCTTTGGCTGACTAATACAAGATTCTTTTTAAATTTTTTTTCTTTATAAGAGATGTTATGAGCTTACACAACAATCATGCATAAAATATAGAATTCACACATACCACCCTATTATTAACACCTTGCATTGGTGTGGAATATTTGTAACAATTAATGATAGCACATTTTTATATCTGTACAATTAACTATAGTCCATGGTTTAACTTAGGGTTCACTATTTGTGTAGTGAAGTTTCATAATTTTAAAAATATTTTTATTCTGCTACCATATATGCAAATTAGCATTTTTCTTTAATCACATTCAGATATATATTTCAATGCTAATAACTATGTTCAGGATGTTATGCTACCATTACCACCATCCTTATGAAAACATTTCCATTTTTACAAATAGGAACCCTGTACATTTTAATTCTTGACTTGTCATTCTCTATCCCCATCCCATTCCTTGGCAACCTTTATTCTAGATTCTGACTCTATGAGTTTGCTTATTCTAATTATTTCAAATCAGTGTGATCATAAAATATTTGTCCCTTGGTGCCTGGCTCATTTCACTTAACATGATGTCTTCAAGATTCATTCATGTTGTCACATATATCAGGACTTCATTACTTTGTATGGCTGAATAATATTTCATTGTATGTGTATACCACATTTTATTTATCCATTCATTCATTGGTGGAAACTTGAGTGGCTTCCATCTTTTGGCAAATGTGAATAATATTGCTATGGACATTGGTGTGAAAATATCTGCTTGAGTCAATCCCATCTAGTATTGGAATTGCTGAGTCATATGGTAGTTCTATACTTAGCTTCCTGAAGAACTGCCAAACTCTTCCACAGAGGCTGCAACATTTTACATTGCCACTAGTAATGAATGAGTGTTCCTATTTCTCTGCATCTTTTCCAACACTTGTTATTTTCCATTTTTAATAGAATCCAT
The DNA here is from genome assembly GCA_029593785.1 of Cabassous unicinctus. NCBI lineage: Eukaryota > Metazoa > Chordata > Mammalia > Cingulata > Chlamyphoridae > Cabassous > Cabassous unicinctus. The sequence continues at coordinate 10,362 of JAQZBX010040356.1, read as the reverse complement.
TCAAATGAGTGTGAAATGATATCTCATTGAGGTTTTGAATTGCATTTCCCTATGGCTAATGATGTTGTGCATGTTTTTTGATGCTTTCCAGCCTCTGTACATCTTCTTTGGAAAGATGTATATTCAAATCTTCTGTCAGTTTTTAAAATGGGTTGTTTGTCTTTTTGTTGTTAAATCAAAGAGTTTTTTTTTATGTTTTCTGTATATTAAACTTTTATCTTATATGTTATTTCCTAACACTTTCTTCCATTGTGTGTATTATCATTTTACTTTTATGAGAAAGTCCTTTGAGGTGCAAATATTTTTTTAATAAGGATGAGGTCTCATTGATCTTTTTTGTTGTTGTTGTTGTTGCTTGTGTTTTGAGTGTCAAGTCTAAGAAACCATGACCTAACACAAGAGCCTAAAGATGCTTCCCTAGATTTTCTTCTAGGAATTTGATAGATCTGGCTTTTATATTTAGGCCTTTGATCCATATTGAGTTGATATATGTATAAGGTGTGAGGTAGGGGTCCTCCTTTTTGCAAATGGAGTTTCAGGTTCTCAGCACCATTTGTTGAAAAGACTATTCTTTCCCAATATTGAGTGGTGTTTGCCACCTTGTCAAAAATTGGTTGGCCATAACTATGAAGATAGATTTCTTGACTCTCAATTTAACTCCTTTGGTCTATATGAATGTCCTTGTATCAGTACCATGCTGTTTTTGTTACTGTGGCTTTGTAATAAATTTTAAGATTGGTAAGTGTGAGTCCTCCAACTTCATTTTCTTTTTTAAGATGGCTTATTTGTATGGCTTCTTACTAATCCCTATAAATTTGATATTTGGATTTTCTATTTCTTCAAAGAAGGTTGATGGAATTTTGATTGGGAATACATTGAATCTATAAATTGCTTTGGGTAGGATTAATAGTTTAGTGATATTTAGTCTTCCAATCCATCACCAAGGAATGTCCTTCAATTTAGGAATTTGATTTATTTTAGCAACACTTTGTAGCTTTCTGTGTGCAAGTCCTTTACATCATTGTTTAGATTCATTCCTACATATATGATTCTATTAATTGCTATTGTGAATGGAACTTGTTCTTGATTTCTTCTTCTGATTGTTCATTGCCTTTGTATAAAGACACCATTGATAATTTGGGTGTTAATCTTGAACCTTGCCACTTTACCAAATTCATGTATTAGTTATAAGAGCATTGTTGAGGATTTTTCAGAATTTTCTTTAGAAAGGATCATATCATCTGCAAATTGGGAAAGTTTTACTTATTCCTTTCAAATCTGGATGTGTTTTATTTCTTTTTCTTGCCTAATTGCTGTCAAGAACTTCCAGTACAATGTTGAATAATAGAGGTGACAGTAGACATCTTTTGTGTGTGTTTTTTTTAATCTTAGAGGGAAAATTTCAATATTTCTCCATTAAGTAGGATGTTAACTGTGAGCTTTTCATATTTACCCTTTATCATGTTGAGGAAGTTTACTTCTATTCTCAGTTTTCTAAGTGTTTTTATCAAGAAGGGATGCTGGATTTTGTCAAATGCCTTTTATGAATCAATTGAGGTAATGACACATTTTATTTTCCTCCATTGTTTTAATGTGGTGTATTAAATTAATTGATTTTCTTATGTTGAGCCAAACTTGCATAGTAGAGATAAATTTCCCTAACCATGGTGTATAATCCTTTTAATATCCTGCTGGATTTGGTTTGTTAGTATTTTGTTCAAGATTTTTGCATGTATATTCATAAAAGATATTGGTCTGTGGCTTTTGTTCCTTATCGTATCTTTATCTGGCTTTACTGTGAGGATGATGCTGGCCTTGTAGAATGAATTAGGGAGTGTTCCCTCCTCTTCAATTTTTTTGTAAAAGTTTGAGCAGAATTGGTGTTGTCTTCTTAGAACATTTGTTAGAATTCCCCTGTGAAGCCCTCTAGTCCTGGGCTTTTCTTTGTTGGGAGGTTTTTGATTACTGATTCAATCTCTTTAGTAGTAATTTTTTTGAGATTTTCTATTTCTTCTTGAGTCAATGATGTAGGTGGTTTTTGTGTTTCTAAGAATTTATCCATTTCATCTAGGTTATCTAATTTATTGGCATACAGTTACTTATAGTGTCCTCTTGTAGTCCTTTTACTATCCTCTTGTAGTCCTTTTACTTTAGCAACATTATTAGTAATTGGTTTTATTGATTCTTTCTGTTTATTTCTTTTTATATAATTTATCTACACTCTAATTTTTGTTATTTCCTTCCTTATGCTTGCTTTAGATTAATTTTGGTCTTCTTTATTTTAATTCTTCCAGATTTGAAATTAAGTCTCTGATTTGAAGTCTATCTTCTTTTTAATGGAAGCATTTAGACATCTACATTTCACTCTCAGTACACCTTTTGCTGCATTCCATAAATTGTATGCTGTATTTTCATTTTCTTTCACTTCAAGATATTTCCTAATTTCATTTCTGATTTCCTTTTTAATCCATTTATGGTTTAAGAGTATATTGTTTAATTTCCACAGATTTGTGAACTTTCCATTTCCCCCTCTCTTACTGATTTCTAGCTTCTTTCTATTGTGATTGGAGACTATATATTGTATGATTTAATTATTTTTTAATTTATTAAGACTTGTTTTGTAACGTAACATATAGTATGTCTTGGAGAATGTTCCATGTGCACTTGAGAAGAATGTGTATTCTGTTTTCATGGGTAAAGTGTTCTATATATATCTGTTAGGTAGAGTTGGTTGAGAGTATCATTCAAGCCTTGTATTTCCTTATTGATCTTCTGACTAGATGTTCTATCCATTATTTAAATAATGGATATCTCATACTTTCATTATTGAAAGTATGAATGTCTCCTAATATTAACGTAAAACCCTCAATTTCTCCCTGCCAATGTGTTAGTATTTTCTTCATGTATTTTGGGGCTTTTCTTTTAAGTGCACATATATTTATAATTATGTTTTCTTATTGAATTGTCCCCTTGTAATTATTTTTGACTCAAAGTCAATTTTATATGATATGAGTATATCTACCCCAGTTCTTTTACAGTTACAATTTGAATAGTATATTTTTTCCATCCTTTCACTTTCAACCTACTTGTATCTTTGATTTTAATATGAGTGCTTTAGTTTCCTAGTATGCTTAAAGCAAATAACATGAAATGGGTTGCCTTAAACAATGGGAATTTATTAACTTACAGGTTTAGGCTGAGTTAATATCTAGATCAAGGCATTATCAAGGTGATGACAATCTTTGACTTTTCTGCAATATTACAAGGCCCAAGGCAGCATCTCCTTGTGTTTCCCTTCTCTTCTGGGTTTCATTGCTTTCATCTTCTTGCTCCTATGGCTTTCTCTCTCTCTCTCTCTTTCTATTCATTCTGTTTATTAAAAAAAAAACTTCAGTATTTGGATTAAGGTGAATGAGGTGGGATACACTTTGACTGAAGAATTCTCATCAAATAATCTAACTTACAATGGCTCACACCCACAGCAGTGGATCACACTTAAGAACAAAATTTTCTGAACTACATACAGCTTCAAAGCACTCCACTCCACACTCTGGAGCCCAGGAAGACATGTCCTTTCTATATACCAAATATATTAATCCCATCATAATATCCCAAAAGCCTTATTTCAGTAAGAATACTAAGTACAAAGTCTCATCAAAATTGATTATAGACATGGTCCATCCTGGGGCACAATTCCACTCTTCCTGTGGACTGAGCACTAGAGAACAAGTTATCTGCTTCCAATAAACAATTGAGGGACAGGCATAGGATAAACATTCCCTTTCCCATGAAGAGTACTTAGAAGAAATACAGAGGTCATGGATCCCAAACCATTCCAAAACCTTGTGGGGCATGCTCCATTAGACTTCATGATCTGAAAGTCATCTATGGAATGATATTTTGTTCCTCTGGGCCTCATGGAGTGGCAGCCCTAACCCTTCCAATTACTTTCAATGTGTTCTTGCTTTTCCTGAACACTGGGATGAAGGCTTCAACTTCTTCAAGCACTGGGGAGGTGGCCAGGCTCTCTTCAATCTTTGGGTTATAGAGTCCACCCTCATGAAGTATTGAGGTAGTGGCGAGTCTTTTTGCAATGCTTAGATCATCTGAGAAAACTAAGGTAGAACAGTGTTCCTGAACAATGTGGCAGAAAATCAGCCCTCACCAAGTATTGGGGCATACTCATCCTATCACACACATGAGTTTGTCCACTCTCTTGTCATGAGAAGAGGTCTTCAGCACAGCCATCACCTTGCATGGTCCTGTCCTTGAAGTGATTTTTTCTTCAATCTGTGCCTTTACTGCCCCTTTTAGTCCAGGTTGCAGTGGTTCCGTTCATATAGTTCTCACCAAAACCTTTTCAGATTTGCACGTAGTACACAGAGGTCCAAACCATCAGACAAAAAAAAAACCTTTCCACAGATCCTTCCTGGATAACTCCTCCTCCATTGCTGACTTGAACTAAAATGGCTGACTGGATCTACGTTCAGTTAAACCCTCCCCTGGAACACTATTCTCTGGGGACTGGCTTTCCAGAAACTCAGAATTTTCCAAGTCATCGTGTTCTGGTTTCTTTGTGCCCAGGAATTCAGTTCTTAGCTTATTCTTTTCCTCTTGCATTTTACTATAAGTTGCAAAGAGAAACCAGGGTGCCCTTTCCACACTTAGATTGGAAATCTTCTCAGATAAATATGCAAGCTCATTGCTTTAAAATTCTTCCTTCTGTCTGACATCAGAATTCAATTTTACCAAGTTCTTTACCACTTTAAAATACGGATCATCTTTCTTCCAATTTCAAATAACTTTCTCACCATTTTGGTCTAAGGCCTCAACAGAAGTAATTTTAGCATTTATATTTCTACCAATACAAAGCACTCTAAGTCTTTTCTATCAAACATCTTACAATTCATTGACCATACACCCATTACCCAATTCCAAAGCCATTTTCACATATTTGGTATTTGCAATAGCAGCACCACTCTCTCCTGGTACCAAATTCTATTTTAATTTCCTAGGCTGCTTAAAGCAATTGCCATGAAATGAGTTGGCTTAAACAATGGGAATTTATTAGCTTATAATTTGAAGCTGAGAAAATATCTAAATCAAGGCGATGGTTTCTTCTTGTAGACCAACTGCCAGCTATCCTTGACTCCTCTGCCACATGGCAGGGCACAAGACAGAATCTGCTGCTCTCTTTTCTTCCAGGTTTTGTTTATTTCAGCTTCTTGCTTCCATGGCTTCTCTTTCTCTCTGTATTCCTCCTCTTTATAAGAGACACCAGTAATGGGATTAAATCCCATCCTGAATGAGGTGGGCCACACTTTAACTGAAGTATTCTCATGATAAGTTCCTAATTACAATGGGCTTACACCCACAGGAATAGATAAGATTTAAATTGTTTTTCTTCAGTACATACAGCTTCAAACCACCACAGAGTCTCTTGCAGAGACCATGTAGTTGGATTATGCCTTTTTATACATTCCACCTACCTCTGTCTTTTTACTGGAAAGTTTAATCTATATACATTTAAAGTCACTACTGATAATGTAGGACTTTCTTCTGCCATTGTGCTACTTAGCATTTTTATGTCTTATACCTTTTTTTGTCAGTCACTTCTGTTAATGCCTATTTTTATATTACTTTGATATTTTTTGTTGTACCATATTGATTGCCTTCTCAATTCTACCTGGATATATTTTACATCTATTTTTTTGTGGTTGCCATGGGGCTAAAATTTAACATACTACATATATAACAATCATATTTGATTTGATACCAACTTGACTTAAATACCATGCAAATATACATTTCCTATACCACTCCTCCCTCCCCACTTTTTCTTTGTACTTGTTACCACATGTATCTTTGTGCATGTATGTCCAAAACCATGAATTTCTCATTACTTTTTTTAAGTATTTGCATTTTTACACCTGTAGGAAATAAGTAGTAGCATTACATACCAAATAATACTTTACAATAATACTGGCATATATAATTACACAAATGGTTACCTATACTGTGGGTATTTATTTCTTTATGGTGCTTTGAACCACTGTCTAGTTTCCCTTCCTTTCAGTCTGAAGGATTGAAAGTCTCCTGGGAATATTTTTATTTCAGTTATTGTTTTCCAGTAGTTCTGTTTGGGTCCTTTTTTAAAATTTCTATCTCTTTACTAAGACTAAGATATTATTCATTCATTGTTTTCCTGATGTCCTTTATTTCTTTGTTTTTTCCTTCATCTTCCTGAGCATTTTTAAGATAATACTTTTAAGAAAATACTAATATATTATTTATGCATTGTTTTCCTGATATCCTTTATTTCTTTGTTTTTTTCCTTCATCTTCTTGAGCATTTTTAACAAGATACATTTATTTATTTATTTATTTATTTATTTATTTATTTATTTTTAAAGATAATACTTTTAAAGGCTGTTTAGGATGTCCATATTCTGGTTTTCATTTTGGTGCTTTCTGTAATTTCATCTTCTTCTTTTGGATAGGCCATCATTTCCCATTTATTTCTTTCATCTATACTCTTGTTGAACTCTGTATAATTTGATATTTTAATTTATTAACTCTGAGATTTCTTCCTTGTGATGTCTATTTCTTAATTTTGTAACCAGCTATTGAAAAGACAATATTTCTTGAGCTTCAGCCCTCCTGTCTGAATGGTCTGCCCAAGGCCAATGCAGTGTGCAGGGTTTTCTCTTTCTGAGCATCTGTCTTGTCCTGGACTTTTGATTGTTTGTATATTTTAGCTCCCCTGTTTACTGAACTTTGGGTTTACTCTCTGTTTCCCAGTAGATAGACGTCACTCTCCCAGGTGTTTGAAGTCAGCAGGTCTTTGACCTAGACTGCCTTCTTGTATAGATTCTTATACTCTTTTCATTGTTTCAAGCTGGTTTTTCCTGGAGGGCAACTTATGGCAGGAAGGGCATGCAAGAAAGGACTTTCCAAGTCAGTCTTTTCCAGTCAAAACAAAACCTAATACCCATGAAGGGGGAACAGACAAGCTCCAGTGTTCCCGGGGAAAGGGGCAAGAAGGGCACCAAGAGCTTCTCCTATGATAGCCAATAGCTGAGACTTCATGGTCTGCCTAGCAAATGCAATCCTTCAACTAACCGTCCCCTGCAGTCCTGAGGAAGTACAACATCCTTAATTAGCCAAGTCACCTTTCCCTAGAGCCAGGCCACCAGTGATCTGAATTCACTAATCAAAAGCAGTGATCAATGATCAGCAATGCCCACCCCTTACCTTAGGGAAGAGTATTTTTATGACCCATTCTGTCACCAGTGAACTGTCCAGGGGCTGGACCCTGTGTCAGTCTGCCACAAAAATAAGGGAGGGTCATAGGTGGTTGTCATGTGGAGAGAGCAATGTATTGGTCTTTAACTTGATTTATCAGCCCTTTCCTTCTGCTCTTCCCTGGATGCGGACCAGTATTATTCTGGCTGCTGGAGCTTCAAAAGAGTTGTTTCAAACCATTCCTGCCTGTTTAATAGTTGTTTTGGTGGAAGGACTGAGTTCTGGAGCTTCCTACTCCAACATCTTTCCACAGATTTTAACACTCTTAAAACACACTTTTCAATATTGATTAAGATGAGTATATATTTTATAAATACTACTAAATTTTGACATATTAATATTATTTATTGCATTAATAAGTGTTCTTAAACTCCTTGCTTTCCAAGTGGAGAGGGAATCTACTTATTATGGCAGAGTATTATTTAAAAGGCATTTTAATATAAAGTCTTACACTTTTATTTAAATAGACTAAACATGTGTTTACAAATGAGACTGATTGATATTTTCTCCTTGTATTTTTGGTATCATCGTTAGATTTTAAAATGAGTGTCATCTAGTTCTGGAACATGAATTTGGAAACTTTTGCCTCTTTACTTAATTTGGGTGTATGTTTTGAAAGTTTGGAATAACTCAGCAGTAAATCAGAATATGCCATGGAAATGTATTAGCAAGGGAGATTGGTATTAGTAATTAGGTGTTATATGGGAAAAATACACCTAATGAAAACTATGCACTATAGTTAGTAATGTTTTAATATTCTTTCACCAATTGAAACAAAGGTACCATGTCAACCATAGGGGGGAATATAGGAAAGTTGTATGTTTTACATGACTTTTAAGTAATCTTACAACTTCACTAATCTAAAAAATTCAATAATTTAAAAAACATTATGCTAATCGAAAGAAACCAGACACAAAGTACAACATGTGATATGGTTTCCATTTGCAATAATGTAAATATAAATAAATCTATAGAGACAGAATTTGATTAGTTTTATGTAGGACTGGAGAAGGATAAAGGGATTGAGAGGTAATGAATATTGAGTAATGAATATTTTCTAAAATTGATTGTGGTGATGAATGTACAACTCTCTGTGATTACACTAAAAGCCACTGAAAAAATACGCTTTGAAAAAATACAGTATTTAAAATTTCTACATTTGTTTTCTTACTGCATCTGATAAAAGCTCAGAGACTGTATCTTTATTTTCTAGAGTCTATGGTTTCTAATTCTTCTCATATTTCCAATGAGGCATTTATTTTATGTAAGCAGTTCATAAAGGTCAATTATTTTCATTCTTATTGTGGATTTCAAATTTTAGCAATGAAATAGCCCTCTTGTTCCTTGTAATGATTTTTCAACTAATCCTTCTTTGATTATATTAATTTATAATATTTGTTTTCTTTTTTGTTTTTCCTGAAAAATAACACTTATTTTAAGCTTAATTCTGGCAGTAACATTTCTTTTTTGTAGCTTGAAGAAATATAAAACATATATAAAAAGATTTTGAATACCATTATTAAGCTCTAATATTTTCATTTTCTTGATTCTATATATTTCAGTAGCATTTACTCAAATTGAACAATGACAAGCAGAGAAGAATCTGCATTATAGACTACAGTGTTTGGGGGAGGTTTCTGGAATGGATGGAATTAGGTAATTCAATGTTTTTAATATTATTTTATATTTATGCTGCCATCCCTATTCCTTCTTTATCATGTATCCTACCATCATCTCTGTTCTTCAGCTCATAGAGCATAAATTAACACCTCCAGCCACTCCCAAGTTTACATTTCCTCAATTCTTAAGAGAACACAGAGAATGAACCAGAATTTCATAGTCCCAATTCCAAATTTCTGGTGAAATATATGATGGGATTTGTTTAGGTTGGTGTCACGCACATGAACATATGGTCTGTGGGTGGAGAGCTTGATGGATCATGTTAAACAGAATTATGGTTGCACTAGTAATACAATGAGTGGCATCTTGGTGGGACAGGTTAAGGCCATGCCCAGAAAGAGAGCATAATTGATAGTCAAAGCAATAGGTGTTCACATTATATTCTTGATATAATAGAATTTCATTACTGAGTCAATTAGTTTTTAAAAATTCAGCTTGTGACAATGTGCTATTTAATTTAATTTAAATTGTTCCTTCAATTAAAAATAAAACCTTCAACCATTTTTTTTAAGGATATTTACTGTTCTTTTTATTTCAGGTTTATTTTTAATTTTGAAATGCTCATTAAACATATATTGCAACTTTTAAACCTCTATTCCAGGTCTCTTAAGAGGGGATGAAAAAGGGAACAGAACAGAAAAGTTTCTGCTTTTTCACAGTTTATATTTTAATGGGTCTACTTCATATTCTCTCCCTTTCATGGGCCCCAAGCAAATTGTTCATGTAGTGATTCATAAAATTTTTGTAATAATATAATAGCTATTACCCTGATAGATCTTATGTCAATTACTAAAATCATTTCTTGGCATGGACCTTTGATTCCTATGTCATGGTATCATTTGTTTGGCAAAAGCTCACCTGTGAATAAATCCAATATTCCAACTATTTGTCACATATACTAGTGCTGATTGGCATGGCTTTTAAAACATTTTCAATAGCCTCAAGTGATCATTTGGTGCTGTGCAGCAATACGATCTCCCTAGTCATTCAGTCTCCTATCTTCCTTGACGACAATTTCAGATTTCCTTTTCTCCTCACCAAAACTTCTTCATTCTTATTCTTGGCTTATCATTCTGCCTATTGCATTGAGAAACTAAAAAAAACAAAAACAAAAACAACAAACTCTCTCCTTGCTCATATCCCGATATTGCTCACCTACCTACAAATGTGCTCATATGTTCCTTTTTACTTCCTGAATTGTTGGATTAACTGTGCTTTAAACGAATCCTTTAAGATAGGCTGTTGATAATATCCCTTCTCATCTATTCAGTGACATCACTGAAACAGTTGTCGCTTTCATTTCTTGATCTCTTGGGTCATCATGTGAATCATTCTCATAGCACACAAACTGTAATTTCTCCATATTCAAAAAAAAAAA
>JAQZBX010040355.1:10561-22622 GCA_029593785.1 Cabassous unicinctus | reverse complement strand
TCTGTTCTTTGCCTTGCCTTTTACATTCAATTCCCCACCCACCAGGGGGTGGGGCTCAACACCCTACTGACTGACATGGCCCAGTCAACGCCCTAATCATAATTCAATCATGCCCAGATTAACAGATCAGATTACAGGCATGATCCAATTATATTTTTGGAATTCATAATTACATCAAATTCCCCAACGGTTACAAGGGGTGATGAGGTTTTTTTGGTTTGTCTGGTTTTTTTGTTTATTATTATTATTATTGGAATAATGAAAATGCTCTAATAATGACTGAAGTGAGGAATGCACAACTATGTGATTATACCAAATGCCACTGATGGTACACTTTGAAGAGATTTATGCCTTATTAATATTTATCAATAACATTGATTTGTTAAAAAAAGAATGTCCCTCTGTCCTAAGGGCCAAGATGTGTATGGCCACCACGCCCCATCCCAGTTGTGGGTGGGGGTTTCTGTTCCCCAACCTGAGAAGTGGTACCCCTAAGTCTAGAGCACCAACTCTAAGAGAAGGGAGCTAGGCCAGCGTGTTCCCGAGTATTAATCCAATTAAAAAACAATAGGTGAAAAAACAAGCAATTTTAAAAATTGCTGAAAATCTTCAAAATGCAACCACTGCTCTGTGCAGTGGGGGGCCACACCCACGCCCTAGGCCTGGCAGGGGACGGACCACCAAGGCGGCTGGCCTGGGGCAGGTCTCCCTCAAGCTTCCAGAAGGGGACGGCTGACTTATTCCACAGACCTCCAACTCCTCTCCTCCCTGGGCCTCCCGCTGGTACCGGGGTGGGGTGGAGGAGGTGGGGGACGATTCTCCAAGGGCGCTGGGGAAGGAGAGAACAGAGTCAAATGCAGAATTCCGTGAGACTATCGAACTGCCTCGCTCCCTGGGAATGACGAACGACAGGAAACATTCTTGAAGGGAGACGAAACGGCGAGGTGAGACCCTCTTCTCCTGTTCTCTGGCCACAACCCCCAATTTCTTCCAGCCTACATCCCACACGACCTCACTCTAGCCCAGGACCTTGACGTCAGCATGGCTACCCAGAAGTAATTTCTCCCACAGAAACGAGGAAATGAGTAAGACCAGGGGCTAAGCCAAACAGCCAGACCTCATTCCAGCAAGGATAGGCCTGGCACTGAGGAGGCACCATGGGAAGTACTAGAACTTTCCCTCTGTGACCAGCTGCACGATATCCTCCACACCTCAGACTCCTCTCCCAGTCAAGCCTCAATTCTCTCCCACTGAGAAGAGCTCAGAGACAATGGGAAGATGACTTGAAATCCCATAAAACTCTTCTCTGATGACTGAGGAAGCGGCTCCACTCTTTCGTCCACACAAAATATTCGTGAGGGGAAGAGTTCCAGGTTCAGAAGTCTAGTTTGTGTGGATTCTGAATGCAGATGCTCTCTTATGGCCTTTGCATCGGACATGGGTAGAATGGTGATACACCTCCCGCTTTAAACAAACAAAACTTGGGGTGAAGAGGGAGAGAAGGCAAGGCTCTGTCATATCTGGCTCAGCATCTTCAGTGTCCTCAGAGCAAAAGTGAGTGCTCTCCACGCCAGACCTCCTCACACAGCTGCTCCCCAAAACCTGGGGGTCAGAGCTGATTTGACAACACAAATGCCAGAGGCGCTCTGTCGTAAGCTGCCCCACTCCCCACCCTGCCACAAACACTGGCCCTGGGCTCACACACTTCAGTGAAGGCCTCTTTTCTGGATCCATAAAACTGGTCATGCAGATGCAGTGATGGGACTGGGAGGAAGAGAGCAGGAGAAGGAGAAGCACCACGTTTCATCCCGTCCCACCAAGCTGCTCATGCCAACCAGCCTCAGTCCAGCTTTCGCTTTCGTTTGGCAAAGAATGCACAGAAAAATCTTTGAGGATGGTTTTAGGCACGCTCACTCCGAGGGTCTCTCTCCGGTAACAAGTGGCCGGGGGTAGTAAGGAAGTGGGCCCTGAACTGGAAATGGGATTCCACCTAGCTGGTAGGAACCCTACAGAACGGAAACAAAGGTTGTTATTGTCATTGTTTTCCTTTATTTTGTTTCAACCATAGATGAGCAATAGCGAGGCCAGTGACACCTTTAGTCAAACAAGAAAGTCTGTTTGTTTTCATGATGTAACAACCCCTGTTCCAACTGAGCTAAAAGGCTGCTTCAACCCATTTTCAACTTGGCCCTAAGATCATTCCTTCTAAAAGCTTTGCCCATGTCTCATCCCTGTTCAAAACCCTTCCAAAAGTGTTCAGTGTCTGTAGGGTATTGTCAAATTCCTCAGGATAATGTTTAAAGCTCTCCAAATGCGGCCTTTCTCGTCATCCACCACCACCACCGTAAACCACAGCATGTTCTTTCCAAAACATGAAAGGTACTCTTTAACCTCACTTTCTTTTTAACCTCAGTCACTTTCACGTCCCTGTTCTCCCTGCCATTCTACTTGCCCACCCTCCTATTTCCTCCTTCTAAGCTGCGTTCAAAGATTCCATTTCCAAAAAGGCTTCCCTGACTGTCCATCCCAGTTGTCAGTGATTTCTGCATCTCTCAACTGCTAGGGGACTCGCTGTTGATTCCAGCTGGTTAGCATTTAGCTCTCCTGTGAGGCTGTCATCTATAGGTCCCATCATGCCCTACAAGGATGCAAGCTCCTCAAAGCAAGGACCACCTGATACCCTAATCTTTGCAGTGTGTCTGAAACCCTAATGAAGTGTGTCTGAAACCCTATTGAAGATGATTTGAACTGATTCAATAAGTATGGACGGAGCACCTGCCACATGTGCTGTGCTGGGAGCGTGAGCGTAAAGCCAGCTCCTGCTTTGGAGGCAATTCTTGCCAACTTTGCTACTTCCTTGGTATGTGACTGTGAGTCCAGTTCTTAACCTCTTAACTCAGTTTCACCAGCTATAAAAGAAGGGTAACAAAAATATCCAGTTTAGAAGTTTACAGAGGTAATGTAATGAGAATACAATGAGGCTCCAGGAGGCGGGGGCTCAGGAGAGTAAGAGACGTGCTAAGTAAAATGTGAAAAACGACAGCAGGCTGCCATGGCTGTTCTAAGGACAGGTACAGCGGTGGCATCTGGTTTACAGGGGAGGCCGGGAAAAGCCTCTTGGGAAGGCTTCTTAGAGGTGGGTCTACTTCAGGAATTCCTGTCAGCTCTAGAGAGAAGCTGGGATGCAGAGAGAGACCAGGTAGGCTTTTACTCTGGCCAGAGGTGATAGGAGGCTCAAGTCAAGATGATCTGCCCTAGGATGAGAAAAGGAATGAATATGAAAGTCCTGGGGGAATAAAATCTTCAGGGCTCCGCCCACTGTCAAGGGCTGCCTGAGAACACATACCCAGGGGCCTTGGGGCAGCCTGACCAGAGGAGCCCCTGGAGCCAGCTGGATTCCAAAAAAGAGAAACAGTGTTTGAGGCATGCTGACAACTTTGGCTTTGGACTGTTCTGTTTGAGTGGCCAAGAGGCTGTGCAAGTGGAGGCCACTGCAGACTGAGGAGAATGCAGAGGAAACTGGCGCCTGTAACAAAAGCAAAAAAGACCATTTCTGGTCCTTGCTCAAACACCACCTCAGAAAGATCTTCTCTGCCCTCTCCACCCCCACCCCCGGGCCTTCCCTAGCCTCCCTCCCTGCTTTATTTCTCATATAGACAATCTTAACCTTTTTTTTCCCCCTTGACTCTTCTAAGCGCCATAAAGACAGACTATTGTGTTTTCTCACGGCTGTACCTCCAGTGAGGAGAAAAGTGCCTGGCATGTAGTAGGCCCTAAATAAATATCTGCTGAATGAGTGAATGACTATAAAGAACAAAAATCATTCGTCTAGATGTGTTTAGTTGAGAAGCCAGGGGAATGTGTGCTAAACGAGAGGGAGAGTATAGAAGGGAGAAGCAAGGTCTAAGAAAAGCGCTCGGGAGACGCCTGCAGAGAAGCTTTGGGGAGGAGCAGGGAGACCACCCGAGAGAAGGGGGCCAGCCAGGGTCACACAGCGAGAAGGGGGTTCACGGAGAAGAGGCAGATCAAAGGCTTCGGGAAACTTCAAACAGGATGAGACCGATAGAGGGCACTTGGTTTGGGGCTGAAGAGTTTTATGGTGGCCCTTGAGAGACTACTGCATGGTCTGTACAATGTCCTCTTTCATTTAAAAATGTAAAACTTCTTACCTCCTGCAATATAAAAATTGGGCTGCTTTTGTTTTTTTCACATTGAGAAACATTGCTGTCAACAGCGATACTGTAGTTGCTCGTGTCTTCCCATATTCTCCTATACACATACTGCGTTGTCAGCGGCCCGGCCAAAGCCATAGCAAATGCGTTAAGGAAAATGGCAGGTTCTACAAATAAAATCTTCATACTGCCCGGGTAAGTAGCTGAGTCCTGTAAGACAGAAAAGGAGCGGGTAACCAGGTGCATTCCTGTGGGGGAGGCTAGACTTTCAAAGCCCTGAAGGCAGAGGAATTTATGGGGCTGGTGAGTAAACATTAAAGAAAAAAACAAATAAATAAAAACAAAACAACCAGAAAGCGAGAGCAGGAAGCAGTTGAGAGGAGAATTAGGCTGGCCTTGGAGCAGGGCACTCAGCAAACCGAGATTGTCAAACTTCCCATTTTTAAGAGTCGCCCTTTTGGGACTCGGATCCCCTCTCAGAGGACTCTTTAATATAGTCAGGATAAGTTGTCATCCACCTCGGTTTTCCAACGATCACGCTGCAGTTGCCACCTGGTAAACCGGCAGGTGGCTTTCACAGCATGAACTGTGGGGTTCCTCCAGGGCGGCCGCCAAAGGTTTGCTAGTGTTATTTTGCTTCTCCCTAACAAAGGGCGCGGAGGAGGCCTTTCAAAAAGCAGCTCAGTCCAAAGGGGATTTAAAAACAAAAACGACAAAAAAACTCACCCACGATTACAGTCTTCCTGCCAGGCTAGGTGCAGGTCTGACCATTTTCGGGGCCCGAGATTTTTGGGGGTGTCTCTTCGTCTGCCCTGCGCTGGGACGGCGACTCCCGAGCAGCGAGAGCAGCCCCCAGGCTG
The DNA here is from genome assembly GCA_029593785.1 of Cabassous unicinctus. Lineage (NCBI taxonomy): Eukaryota > Metazoa > Chordata > Mammalia > Cingulata > Chlamyphoridae > Cabassous > Cabassous unicinctus. The sequence continues at coordinate 17,590 of JAQZBX010040355.1, read as the reverse complement.
GGTCAGCCGAGGACTCGCGGGGGGTACCTGGGCCGCTGTCAGGCGCTGGGCCAGGTCTACACAGCCGGCGCTAGGGGGAGAGGCGGGTCTACACAGTCGGCATCAGGCGGCAGGGACCTGAGGTCAGGTCTACACAGCTGGTGCTGGCACGGTCAGGGGAATTTTCCATCACATTCGACCAAATAACTTCTGCCGGAAAACGCAAGACCAATTTTAAAGCAAACTAAAGAGGGCGCTTCCGCGGCCAGAGTGACACCTGCGAGGGTTTCCAGCGCAGCCTCCGCTTCTCCGCGGCCTTGTGGACTCTGCCGGTCCGCGGTGACTCAGCCCGGCCGCCTGCCCGGAGGAGGCGGGACCAGCCGGCGCGAGTCCCGGGGCGCCGAGCCCCGCCCCCAGCGCCAAGCCCCGCCCCCAGGCGGCGGCCGGCCCTGCTCGCCTTTCATTGGGCGCCGCGGCCGACGCCTCCGTGCCGATTGGCCCGCCCCAACGTCACTCGCTGCGCCCTGTCCCCGCCTCCTCGCCGTGGGGCGCGGCCAAGCGGGGTTCACTCCGCGGCCTCTGCTGTTGCAAAGCGTTTTTGGGCTCGAATGTCGTTTTCGGTCGCACAGAAGATTTGCTGGAAAAGTAACACGTGTGTGAGGCAGCTCCCTCCAGCATCCGGGTCGGCAGGGGAGTGGGGAGAGGCGGGGCCGTGGAAGGTGCTGGAAAGGTCTCAGGGCCGAGAGCTGGAGCCTCGGGGTCCTCGTGGGCGCTGCCGGTGGCGTGACCGTGGCAAGTTATTTCATCCCCGCGAGCCCCCATTTCTGCATCTGCCGGGTGGGGCCTAGAGCTGCCCAGGCCCGCCAGGGGCCCACCTGCGGGGGGCGAGGGGGCTTGTGCCTCCGCGAACCGCCGGGAACGTGCGCAGCCTCAGGGGGAGCTGCTGGAATTTGCCTAGGGAAGCAGGGCCTGCCCTGGGTTGGATGCTGTCAGGAAGAGGGGGTAATTCTGTGATTGGGTCTCTTAATCAATCTTTTTTAAAAAGGAGTTGTTTTGTCTGTGTTCAGACAAGATTGCAGCATTGTTTTGTTTTTGTCTTGACCGGTCACGGTACCAGAACGGCCTTGTCTGACGTCCATGTGCTGTGAAATTGTTTATATTTAACCACACCACCCCCCACCTGTCAGTGTCAAACCGCCTCAGCCCAGCTCCCAGACGGCAGCAGCTGCTTTTCTCTTTCCCGGTACTCCGTAGGTGATAGTTACGTCAGGGAATGTGGGCTCAAAAAATCGTAGGTTTGTCACCCTAATAGTGATTGAAGTGACCAGGGTACAACCCTGGGATTATACTAGATACCATTGATTGTACACGTTGGATGGATTGTGTGTTTAATGAATTTGTAGCAATAAAATTGATTTTAAAAAAGAAGTCTTAGGTTTGAATCCCAATTGCAATTTAGTAGCCTGTAACCTGGCACTTGCCACTTCACTACCTCTCAGCTTCTTCAAGTGAGCATTATGACACTCTTTTAAGGCGTCCAATATGGTGGAGTGTGGATGTTGGAAAGAAGATATGCAAAGATGAAATGGATAGTTTCCTAAGAAGACAGGTGATATCTTTAAACTTGCGGCATGATGTGATAAGTGCTAGCCTAGAGGCGAATTCTAAGTGAGAGGGGAACAACAAGGAACAAGCAGCTGACCCTGACCAGAAGGAGCTGGTCTGGAAGGGGAGCAGAGAAGACAAAGACGGGAAATGATCTATGCAAAGCGCTGTATATCTTATTCTTACTAACATGACATCTAGTTCTGTGCTGGCTGAATCCACTTTTGACATATTTTGGCTGGCTTAGACCCTCCTTTTAACAATCTTTCCTATTGGGAATAAAATGACCAAGTCAGGTGCATGCCCCCCTGTGAAAAAAAAAAAAAATCAAGGTTAAGGTCATGCCCCAAATCCTAGTATCTTAAAGAAGCAAAGGTTTGATGCTCTCTCGAGCTACATGACTCAGGAGGGGCTTCAGTCCACATCATTTTCCGCAAGAACACCATCTGAATGTTGCCGGCCCCGGAGGAGGACGAGGGGGATCTGGGCAGTCTGGCCCAGCTCTTGAGGGCTTCTCCCTAGAAATGAAACGTGGCCCCTTCCCGCACATTCCATCAGCCCAGACAAGCCAGAAACCATGGCGAGGAGTGCAATCCTATCATGTGCCCAGAAGGAAGAGGAAATATCCATAAATAGCTCCGATGACTTCCCCATCCTCGGAGCATGATTTCTCACGAAAACCAGTGGAAAGAAAAGTGCAGTTCGAAGATGTTCTTATGGGATGGAAAGAAAGCATTCAACATGCTTTTGTGTTTTGCTGCCCCTGCCCTTCCCACCTGATGAAGAAAGGCAGGCTTTCTTAAATGCTGCTGCCCACCTTTACAGTGACAAAAATCATCATGCAGGCCTCGCTCCTTTTTCCCCCGAATAATACCAAGCGTTTGTGTGTGTATTAAATTAAAGAAGCCTTACCCGACTGTCTGTTAAAAGCAGGCCCTAGATTGGACATTATGGATGAAACGAAAGAAGTTAGCAGGTCGTATCTCAATCTCACAGATGTTTCCATGTATTTGGTGTGAAAAGATGGAAACAGATGACAGAAGTACTAAAACCAAGTATCTGGGAATCATCACAGATCCGTCCCTGCCCTTCACTGAGCATGTTCTGCTATGGTTGCTCCTCATAGGCTCCCAGCTCAAGCCTTCTTCCTTTGAAGACTCTGAGAAGACCTTGAAAATACAGTCTAGGCATGAGAGGAGGGGTGTCCATGCAACTGGCATCTCCCTGGCAGTGTTTCTGAAACTTGGGTCAGCAAGTGTCTTCTTACAGGGGTCTCCAGGAGGATTTTTAAAAATAGCTTTCTTGAGACATAATTCATATACCATATGTGGCAGTTTGAGATAATTTATGGACCCCAAAAAGAGATTATGTTTGTAAACTAATCTATTTCTCTGGGCATGATACCCTTTGATTGTATTAGATCCAGCTGAGATGTCTTTGATTAAACTATGTTAAGATTAGGGCTTTGATTGACCATGTCATTAGGGCGTGCAGGTTAAGTCCCCGCCGCCTTGGTGGGCTATATAAATGGACACTCACTCAAGGAGAACACAGAAGAAGATACACGGGAATAGAAAGAGCTCCATAGACACGGCAGAGGAGAGAACTTGATCCAGGGGCTCCGGAGAGAGATGAGCCATTTGCCTGATAGTTTGCAGCTGAAGAGACCAGAGCCCTGAGCAGCTAAGAAGGTCCAGGAAGAAATGAGCCCTCCAGCCTGCAGCTGAGATCGTAAGAAGCTGGGCCCACGGAGCCTTAGAGAGAGAAAGGCTGGCCCTTGCCAGACATTGCCCATCATCTTGCTTCAATTCATGCCAACAGATTTTGGAGAGAAAAGTAACCTTGAGTTGGACTCTTTAGGGCCTTGAAACTGTAAGCTTTTACCCCAAATAAATGCCTTTTATAAAAGCCAACACATTTCTGGAACTTTGCATCAGCTCCCCTGTGGCTGACTAACACGCCATATAATTCACGCACTTAATATGTACAAATCAGTGGCTTTTAGTCTATTCACAGAGATGTGCAACCATCACCACAGTCAATTTTTGGCACATTTTCACCACCTCAAGGGGAAGTCCCATATCCTTTAACTGTCATACCCCATCCCCCCAGCCCTCAGCAACCACTCATTTACTTTCTATCACTCTACATTTCCCTGTCCTGGACTTGGATAGGAATGGAATCATATGGAATGTGGTCTTTTGTGACTGGCTTGGCATGTTTTCAAGGTTCATCCATATAGCAGCCTATATCAGTAGTGCATTCCTTTTTCTGGCTGGGTGATATTCCATTGTATGGATAAACCATATTTGTCTATCCATGCATCCATTAAAGGTCCTTTGGGTTGTTTCCACCTTTTGGCTATTGTGAATAATGCTGTTAAAAACATCTGTGTACCAGTTTCTGTGTGGACTCCAGGAGGGTGTTTAAATTTTAAATTTTCAGCTCAATAAGCTAAAAATTTTAATGTAAGCATATTCTGAATTGTCATATAACCAAGTACTGATACTTGATTTTAGCACCTGCATTTGCATTTCTGTTTATGACCACATTGGCACCAAGTAGAACTATTTTCATAATCTCAAACTAATGAGAAAAGAAGTGGACTAAATATGTAAATGAGATGCTCAAACCAAGGGAAGACCAAACGATTTCACATCATGTTGCTTGAAAGAAGCTTTCATAGTATTCCAATAAAAAGGAGTGGGAGAAATGAGTCATCTCCTGACATACAAATAGACATGTTGAACTCAAAATATCCTATCCTGTGCCGTATTCAAGTGCAAAAGCCAAAATGGAGTGCAATAGCTACTGGAGTTTGTTAGTTTCAAGAAGAAAGCTTCTTTTAGCTTCTGATAAAATCAGCAAAATAACATGTGATAAAAAGACCATGGTTATACCAATTGCTGCACAGGAGGAGATGGCCACTACTGTGCTAATGAGCGTCCAAGGGAATACAGCTCCAAGCACAAATTATTGAAAGGAAATGTAATCTGATGATCTGACCTTGGTCGATATACACCAAAACAGACCTGAGTAGCTGAGAAATTCACAACCTGACCTCAACCCTTGCCTTACGTCACCTCTGTTGTTTTGGATACTGTTGAACAAATGCCTCCTTGAAATTTTCTCTCCCTTTCGGTTCCAGGAAACACTTTCTTCCTTCTGCTCTGAGGGCTCTTTCTCAGGCTCTTTGCGGCCTTGCATCTAAATGACTGTGGTTCTGGGTTCCATTTCAGCTCTCTTCTCCCTGTCAATCTTATCCACATTTGTGACTCAACGATGAAAAATATGCAGATCACTCCCAAATCTCACCCTCTTCTCTTGAACTTGACCCCCAGAGCTTCTGTTTGAGCATTTTCAAAAAACTTTAAAAGCCCAAAACATATGTCAACATCTTCCCGCTACACCTGACGCCCTCCGGTAATCCCTGTGTTAGACTATGAAATCACTTGTCCAGTCAGCAGACATAGAGAACTGGGAGTCGTCCCTGAATTTTTGGTCACCACATTCCATAGCTTTCACACCATAAATATAACCAAAATATCCTTAGGCCTTTTGAGGGTGTGGCAATTGGGCCAAACAGCTCTTTTTCAGCTTGGCTAAGGTTGGGGCTCTATCTTGCCACTGGTCCATTGGTGAATGGAATTTGAAGGTTGCTGGAGAGGAAGTGGATGGTTATGCAAGGGAATCCGGGAGTTCCTTGCTAAATCAGAAGCCTGATCCTTTTCCTTTGAGGTTTCAAGTTGCTACAACACTTCTGATGGGCTGGGCTGGTCCTAAGGTAGCTCAGTTGTCAGAAATGTACAGCAATGGCCCTCAGGAAGAACTCCTCCATGGGGGGTGGGGGAGGGTAAGGGAGTAAAACAGACTGAACTGATGAGCCAGGCTCAACACCAGTTAGAGCAGAGTAAGGAGGCTGCACCTCATCCTCACCCACTGCCTTGGACGTTGGGATTCCCCTGGAGAAATAACTGTTTAACTGTAAATGAAAGCATCCATCTCATCTCCTGTGTGTGGAGTAACCATCGCTGTACCTAACAGCCACCCCCGTTTCCCCACCTCACTCTGGTCTCTGCAGCACTGTCTGTGGGGTCCACCCTTCAACCTGTGAGCTGGACTCCAGGTCTCCTGTACCAGCCTCACCAAAGCAGAGGCTGGAGCCTCGGGCAGACCAGCCAGACCTCTGGTTTGTTTGTTTGTTTGTTTTCTATACAACACTTGTAATCAGGACCGATTCAGTTTGACTAAGTACCTCTGGGGTTCTTACTTTTTGAGGGAGAGCCCAGAGAATGAAGAATGGACTTCTCACCGTCAGCAGGATTGAAGCTAGGATTTGATTTGCCTAGTAAATCAAATCAACTGTGGCTTTATTTCCCACCACAGCTGGTGAAATAGGATGTTTGGGAAAGCTCCTGGAGCAGGATCTGTTACCTGGTGGCTGTTCCATCAGGTTCTACTTGGAATCTGAATCTTGCCTGCTCAGACACACCTACCCACTGTGCTGGAGAAGTGAGAGAGAAGACCTCAGCACAGCAAGGGATCCCCCAGAGCAACTTCCACTTTCCTCTCTGAAGAGGAGCCAGTCCCATTTTGAACAGGTTTGGCTGGAGGAACAGGGGAGTGTTTAAAGACAGCAGAGTAAATTCATGGCCCTGCAGTACAGACTACGTGGGGAGGATTCGTCTGCCTCTCCTCTCCAGCTCCTTAGCATCTCTCACCTGGATTGCTGCAAGGCTTCTTACCTGGACACTCCACCCCCTCTGGCCCCACCTTCCTCCATTGTCCACCCAGCAACAACGCATGCCCTTCCTTACATGCGTACGGAATTGCATCATTGCCTCGCCTGATGCCCCCGAATGGGCTCCCCATTGAATTTAGAATAAAACTGCCTCCAAACAATCTAGCCCCTGTCCTTCTCCAGAGCTATCAGGGTGGCCACGCTGGTACTTCTCTCCCTTTCTTGAACACACCAAGCCCTTTCCCAGCCAAAGATCTTTGAAAATGCTGTGCTGACTCCCCATAATGCTTCTCCCTACCTCCACGTCAGCCTAGCTCTTCCCATGGGCAGCTCCTTCTCTTCCTTTAGGTTTTAGCTTAATGTCACCTTGGAGGAATCATCTCTGATTGTCCTACCCAAAGCAGGAAAGTGGGTCCACTTCTGCTAGTCTCTAGCTTGTTTGATTTCTTTCAACACTTCACATTAAAATTATTTTATTTTTCCTTATATTTACCTACACCCTGCACTGGAACGCAAGCTCCATGCAGGCAGGGGCTAAGGCTGACTTTTTTGTGATGGTCCTTATCCAGAACAGTGGCTAGCATGAAGTAAATCTTTGTTAAATGAACGAAATAGGGAAGCGGGTGTGGCTCAGTGGATAGAGCCCCCGTTTACCATATGGGAGGCCCGGGTTCGGGTCCCGAGGCCTCCTTGTGAGGGCACGC
>JAQZBX010040355.1:0-10461 GCA_029593785.1 Cabassous unicinctus | reverse complement strand
TACATGCTCTGTCTTGCTGAATCCCTTAAAAGAAATGTGCCAGAATATTCAGCAAGCTATGATTAAAACATTCAAATAAGATAGGTAATAATGACAGATATAGAAAACTTTTACTCATAAAAACCAGTCTAAAAGGTGTAACTCCCAAACTAACTGCTGCTCTATCTGAAATTAGATTCTCTGCTAAAAAAAAAAAATAAGAAAGAAAGAAAAAGCTATTCAACCTCACTAGCAATCAAAGAAATGGACATTAGGATGACACGGTATCATCTTTCATGTTCAAAAGGGGCAAAGATTTTGTTTTAAGATGAAATTCATTTGGCCAGGCTGATGTGAAGTGAACATGTTCCCAACCACTGAGGAAATTGGTAAAACATTTTGCAGAGCAATAATTTAACAGTACACGTTAAACCACTAACATTTTGGATGCATGTTGTCTACCCGTAAGTCCTACTAATGAAATAATAATGAATTGATACAAAAATCAAGCTACTTCAAATTTTAATGCAAGGTTTGTTTTTAATTTGAAAATACCTAAAATATATGACTATATGTATGTGTGTGTATATGTATGTATAATTTATTTGTAACATAATAGGGGACTAGTACATATATATAATGGTGTTTTAAAAAGCCGTCATATATTTTTACAGAATATTTAATAACATGGAAAATTTTTCATGCTATGACATTAGGTGAGGGGAAGAAGCCACAAAAGTATATAGTGTAATCCCAATTTTGTTTAAAACTAAGTTTACATAAGTATGCATAGCAAAAAGCCTGTAAAGTAGTATAGCAAATGTTAATGGCAATTATCTGTGAGTGATGGGTTTATAACCGATTTTTATCTGCAAATTAAATAGCATAGCCAGCATAATTTTCTGAATTCTCCACACATATTTCAACCATGAACGTACATTAACGTATAATAAGAAAAAAGAGGTTATTTTTTAAAGAAATGAGAAACGGAAACCGTGAAACAGTACCCTGCAGTCATTTATATTTGTTAAAAGCGTTTAACCTCTTCAAAAGGCAATAATTTCAAAGTGTTTCTACTGTGCTTGTTGAATCAGCAAGCACAGTGGCAAAAGGACACTCTTGGACTGTCAGATAAGACGAGATGGAAGTTGAGTCCTGACGGGCCCGAGAGGCCTTTATCTAGGAAAATCATCTGGAGAGGGGAGCCGTCACTGCAGGGAGGAACCGGGACGCCTGCTCAAAACCAACCGCGGAAGTCCAGTCCAGCCTCCTGGCTTCACACGAAGGAAGGTGAGAGCAAAGGCGAAACACCCGTGTCGTCCTTCAGAGCCCACGCGTGCTGGGCTAGAGCCCTGTGCTGGGAGAGTTTCAGAAAGGACCCTCCTTGGGATCCAGCTCTCCTGCCACCTAGCTTTCTTCCTTCATTTTCCTGACAGAAAATGGGGATTTTCACCCAGGGGAGTTTTAAGGAGAAGCTCAGCTCTCCGAGGTTAAAATGCAGCTCTTATCTGTCCCCTCCTGCAGCTGCTCCCATCACCACTGAGCTTTTACTACTGATATCCTTGGGGGCAGGCACTCCCGAGGTTATAAAACAGAGAGCGGTCCCTGGAAGCGCAGCCCTGTCCTCGGGTATCGGGTATTAAATGTAGGAAGATAGGATTCATCTTGGCAAGGTCCATAGCAGTCCTGACCAGTTGGATTACAGTTTACTTTATTTCCACCACCCTGTAACCCTGATAATAGACAGAGTTGTAATATGCAGGAAATCTTCAAGTATTCAGACCATAACTCCGCAGAATACTTAATCCATGAACGATCTCCTTACCTGGAGAGAACTGGTGGGAACTCTTAAAGGGTCATTTTGACGATTTGCTGGAGGCTTAGTGTGATATAGCTGGAGTGAGAAACTCCCAGAAGCTGCAGTCTTGGAGAGGTCCCCTCCCTGTCCAGGCGAGGGTTTTACCTCCAGAAAACAAATGAGACTGTCCCAGTGAAGAGGCAAGAAAGATCCCTTCCTGGGCCAGGCAGGGAGGGGAAAGAGTAACCTCTGAAATAGCCCAGAGCATAATGATGGCCTCCTCCTCGGGGGAAAGCACTTTACCTGGTGGAAGGGCACTTCCCCGCCTCTGGCCCCTCTACTTTTCCCATCTAACCTAAAGGAGAAACCAAAAAAGCTAAGAAAGGCTTGTGACGGTCACAGTGGCAGGGATACAGGTCCATCCAAAGACAGGCATGTAATTATCAGATTATAGAAGGCTTCCTGCACACCTTCCCACCACATCAACAGTGCAATAACAGTGGATTACAGCTGAAGGGCTGCAAGGCTTAGATTCTGCTTAAGAAGAAAACAAGGAGAGCAGATGTAGCTCAGTGGTTGAGCCCCTGCATGTACGAGGTCACGGGTTCAATCCATGGTGCCTCCTTAAAAAAAAAAAAAAGACAGAAACAAGGACACTAGAGGAATCTGATTGAAGCTTCTGGTAACTACAGCTACAACAAAGACTAAATGCAGCCCAACTGCCAACCAGAGTCACATAAAACCTCACACTAAAAGCCTATTTACTTCAGTTCCTAGTCTGTGAAACACCATTCCTGCTTTTCAACAAGGCAGGATAAAAGGGAAGCAAAAACACACTGGGAAGAGATAAAGCAAGCATCAGAACCAGGCTCGGCTATGTCATGATTCGGGAATCATCAGATAGGGAATTTTACTTAACTAGGATTAGTAGGCTATGGAGGGCCATGCAGGGCCTAGCAGAGCTGCTGTGGTGGGGATGGCAGTGGGAGACTGAGCGAACCTGTGGCCGAGGCCAGACGTGGAGGGAGCGGAAGAAGTGGTCATGTCTTCTGGAACGTCCGGAACATATAACCAGTGCAAAAGGCAAGAAAAAGAAATAAAAGACATGAAAATTGAAAAGGCAGAAGTAAATCTGTGCCTATTCTTAGACAACATGTTTATGAAGAAAAGACTAAGGAATTAACAATTTTTAAAACCCTGCTATAACTAATAAGTAAATTATCAGGAACTAGATAAATTTACAAAAACTGTATTTTTATACATTAACAAAAATATATGCAAAATCCTTTGCACTGAAACTATAAAACATTGCCAGGAGAAATTAAAGAAGCCCTAAGTCAATTGACAGATAAACCATGTTCATGAATTGGAAGACTCAGTATTGCAAAGCTGTCAGATCTCTCCAAATTAATTATAATAGATTCAAGGCAACCCCAATCAAAGCCTTAAAAAAAAAAAAAAAAAGAAACTAACAAGCTAGTTCTAAAATTTATGTTGACATGCAAAGGATCTACAATAGCCAAAATAATCTTGAAAAAGGACAGTAAAGCAGGAAGACTTACATTATCTAACTCCATGGCTTACTAAAAAGATATAGTAAGGGAAAGTGGATGTAGCTCAAGTAGCTGGGTGCCCACCTACCACATGGGAGGTCCTGGGTTCAGTTCCTGGTGCCTCCTAAAGAAAACGAGCAAGACAAGAAGGCGAGCTGATGTGACGGCTGGCACAGCGAGCTGATGCAACAAGATGACACAAAGAGATGACACAACAAAGAGACACAACAAGGATACACAATGAGAGACATAACAAGTGGGGAGCAGAGGTGGCTCAAGTGATTGGGCATCTCCCTTCCACATAGAGGTCCCAGGTTCAGTTCCCAGTGCCTCCTAAAAAAAAAGAGAGAGAAACAACGAGCAGACACAGAGAGCACACAACAAACAGACACAGAGAGGAGACAGTGAGTGCAAACAATGAGGGGGGGAGAAATTAATTAATTAATCAATCAATTAATTAAAAAGTTACAGTAAGGACTGTGGGAAGATGGTGGAATAGGAAGCTCCAGTAATCAGTCCCTCCTCCAGAACAACTTTTAAATGAGCAGAAACTGTCTGAGTCAACTATTTCAACATTCCAGAGTCCAGTAGAACACTGTACAGCATCCAGGGAAGAGTGGGAAGAAGAGGCTGTTAAATTATAGTAAATTCTAGTAAACTGCTCTCTCTGCTAGGTGGTTACCGTCCCCTATTCTTGCCACAAGTAGCTGGGGGGCCCAGCCCCTGGCATAGCTTGTTGGTGCCAGAAAGGAACATATGAATCCAGTTCCCCCAGATCTGGAGGTAGCATGAGCCAGTCGCTGATCACTGCTTTTGATTAGCTGCTTTGGATCACTGGGCACCCAGCTCTTGAGTGTGGCCATTGTTCCAACCTGTCCCAGACAAAGATGGCAAAGGAGACTTGAAGAAGGTACACTTCCTCAAGGCTGTGGAGGACAGTTGAAGGGCTACATTTGCTGGCCACGAGCCAAATCAAGACTACAGCTTTAGGGGAGCATGGAAGAAGCTCCTGGTACCCTTCCTGGCCCCTCCCCAGGGCAGTCTGGAGCCATCCAGAGCCTTGTTTGTGGGTTCCTGGCCTTGTTCTGGCTGGGAAAGACTGACTTGGGAAGAACTACTTATGATGTTACTAATAAGCACTTTCAGAGAGCCATAAAATCAATTTTTAATGATTCTTAATTGCACCTGTTTTAGTTTCCTCGGTGGCTTAAAGCAGATACCATGAAACGGGTTGGCTTTAAGCAGTGGGAATGTATTAGTTTAGGTTGAGGATACTAGAATGTCCAAATCAAGGCATCATCAAGGTGGTGCTTTCTCCCCAAAGACTGGCGCTCTGGGGCTGGCTGCTGGCGATCCTTGGTCCCTAGCTTGTCACATGGCAAGGCACGTGGCGGCATCTCCTGGTCGCTCTCTTTTTTTCAGGTTCCATTGATGTCCAGCCTGTGGCTGCTCCCTCTGTGGTTTTCTCTGTTTGAATTTCATTCTGCTTATAAAGGACTCCAGTAATAGGATCAAGAACCATCCTTTTTGGAGTGGGTCACACCTTAACCGAATTAACCTCATCACAAGGTCCTACTTACAATGAGTTCACACCCACAGGAATGGATTAGGTTTAAGAACATGTTTTTCTGGGGTACATGGTTCTAAACCATCGCAGAGACATATAGGCCAATGAAATAGAATTGAGAGTTCAGAAATAAGCCTATACACCTTTGGCCAAATGATTTTTGACAAGGGTGTCAAGTGCATAATTGGGGAAAGAAAGGTCTTTTCAACAAATGACACTGGAGAAACTGGATATCAATATGCAAAAGAGTAGGTGAACCCCTATCTCACACTTTATACAAAAATTAACTAAATGGATCAAGGACCTAAACCTAACAGCTAAAACCATAAAACTCTTAAAAGAAAACACAGGGGGAACCTTTATAAACTTGGATTTGGCAGTGATTTCTTAGATATGATACCAAAAGCATGAGCAACAAAGAAAAAGGAGATAAAATGGGCTTCATCAAAATTAAAAACTTGTACATCTCTATTAAGAAAGTGAAAGGACAACTTACAGAATGGGAGAAAATAATTGCTAACCATATGTCTGATAAGGGGTTTAATATCCAGAATACATAAAGAACTGCTACAACAGAACAACAAAAAGGCAAATAAACCAATTAAAAAACAGGCAAAAGATTTCAATAGACATTTCTCCAAAGAAGTTACATGGATGGCCAATACGCACAGGATATGGATTGAACTTGTGATATGCTACAGCATGGATGAACCTTGAAGACATGCTGAGTGAAAGAAGCCAGACACACAAGGACAGATATTGTATGATCTCATTTCTATGAAATACCTAGAATAATTGCACAGAGACAGATAGTAGATTATAGGTTACCGGGGGTGGGAGTGAGGTGGGGGGAAGGGGAAGAGGGAATTGTTGTTTAATGGATACAGAGTTTCAGTTTGAGATGATTAGAAAGTGGAAGTTATCAATACTGGTGATGATAGCACAGTAATGTGATTGCAATTAATACCACTGAATTGTACACTTGAAAATGATTCAGATGGGAAATTCTGATTTGTATATATGTTACTACAATAAAAAGTTTTAAAAAATTAATTGATTCTGGGTGGGGACTAGGTGGAAGTAAAGATGAAATAAAAATGGCAGAGTATTAAAAAATACATGCTATGGAGTCTAATGGAAAAGCAGACAACATGCAAGAACAGATGGGTAATGTAAGCAGGGAAATGGAGACTCTAAGACAGAATCTAAAGGAAATGCTAGAAATCAAAAACAACAGCAGAAAGGAAGAACGCCTCGGGGCGGGGGGGCTCCTCAGCAGGCAGGACGCTGCCAGGGTGAGTTTGGAGATGGATCAGAACGTACAGAGTCCCTGCAGGTGCCAGACCTTGAACTAGGTCACGGCCACCAGCACAGGCCGTCTCTGCCTCCCGGAGCTGGCTTACTGGCAGCCGAGCAGAGACGTCCGAAGCCAGCCACCAGCCTTCCGGTCTGTCCTCATCTTCACTGTCAACCCCAGCCTCAGGCCTGGTCTTTGCCGTTTGGAAACCTCTAGCACTTTCACATCTGATTTTCTTACCTTTCAATCGTGCCCCATTCCAGTTACTCCTTTGCGTCGCCGCCAGAGAATCAATCTCAAATACAAAACTGGCTGTTTTCTCCGTTTTAATAGTTACATGTTGTCATTAGGATAAAGTCCAAATTCCTAAGCGAGATATACAACACCGGCCTCTGTTTATTTCTTATCTTTGACTTTTGCCACTCCCTCCCTAGAAATTTATGTCCACGATACACTGAACTCGGGTTCCGTAAGATGAAGTTCTGACCAGCCAAGTTCCCTCCTCTTAACAGATTGTCCTTCCTCGTCCCTTTCCTGTCTGCCTAGTCATCCAGTTTATCCTTTAAGTACCAGTGGTCACGGGAAACCATCCTGACCTCCCCCCCCACCCAGCATCTGCGTCAGGGGCCTCTCCTTTGCTTTTCATAGAGCTCTCTGCCATAGCACTAACGTGGTGTATCATGATCATCTCTTTTCTAGACTATTCTGCCTTGGACTAGGCTGGGGATCCTTTAAAGGCAGGGGCCATATCTTAATAGACCATTTATTTCAAGCCTTGTACTTTGGCATATAAAAGCAACCAGTAAATGTTTGATGGATGAATGAATGGGGAGAGAGAGAGAGAGAGAGAGAGAGTCAGAGAGACAGAGAGAGAGAGAGAAAGGTCAACATAAGAAACCACACCAACAGGGATTTTGGTCAAAAACTAATATTCCAGGTATATTAGTCAGGATTCTTGGTTACAAATAACAGAAATTCACTCTGGTTAATGTAAGCAGAAACGGAATGTTCTAGAAGGGTATGAGGTAGCTCACGGAACTGACAGGAAGGCTGCAGAGTCAGAAAGAGACACAGCCAACAGCTGGCCACGGGAACCGTCTGCTTGGCACACTGTCCTCACGGTTTGCCGGGGAGCTTCCGGACTGCCATATGCTGCCGAAGATCCCAAACTGGTGACCACGTCACACTTTCACAATTCATTCTCAGGCTGGGGTCATGTGTCCATGATGTAGTGCTGGCGGATGGAAAAGAGAATAGCCAGTTCCTCAGCTTACCAAATGGGAAGGGTGCTTGCGTGCTACATGGCCAAAGGGACAACTGTGGAGGATCTGGGATTTTCCCAAAAAAGACCCACATCCAGTACCTCCACGTTTCCTTCTACGGTATAACACAGGCAGGGACGTGGGCGTGGGACAGACAAGGGGTACACAGTCCTGTGAAGAATATAAAAACACATAAAAATGGCTAAAAGATGATCTGCTTTTCATTATCAACTCCAGCCAGCAATTCCAAACAATGTCAGTGATAAAATACTTCTCTCCTGAAAAACCAAATCTGCTGGTTGTTTGGATGGTTGGGTCTAAGTAATTGCTGCGTGATAGTTGTAAAAATACGTCCAAACTCTTTGATCCTCCTCCCTGCAAAAGGTGGAGCCTGTTTCCCCTCTCCCCCATGTGAGCGGGACTTAATATTTTTGTTTGATAAGTACAAATTTTGATTCATACGTGATATATTTACTAAATTTGAATTCTATCTTTAAATGAAAACCTAGTCTTCTTTTTAGCTGTTAATTGTTTTGAAACTAAAGAAGGAGTCAAGCAAACAAAAAATTAATCACAAAAATAAAATTATTTTTGGTAACTGCTGAAAATAATTGTTGTTTACAACCAAGAGGGTGTGAACAAAACGATCAGCTCCAGTTGTCAAATATGCTAGATGTTATGCCACAACACTCAAGCTTGATACTCAGAATTATGAGGAATATAAGCTCCAAAATGAAAAGAACACTACGTTTTCCGCATCATGGCTCTTTGGATATCACAGAGGAGATCATATAAATAAAGAGTGAAATCATGTCCCAACCTAAGCTAAAGGGAAATTCATCAGATTGAGCAGTTTCTTTTCTTTTTGAACATGAAAATAAATCTTTATTCATTTTCTGTTATTACCCACCAATAAGAGAAAGTTAAGGTTCACAGTTTTAGCTCTTGACACAAAGTGAACTATGAGGCAAATGTACATCCATCAGATACAACTAGTGGACCAACTTTAAAAAATTCAGGCTATCTTGAAAGCTTGCAACATACCAGATATTGCTGTGAATACTCTACTGACAGAATGCCAGCAATGGCGAGCAGCGAGTAAGCTTGCGAAGCGGTTTTTATTTCTATAATAGGTGTTTTCTATAATACGTCACTAGAACTCCAAAGGTTTATAAATATGTCAGATGTTCACAAGCATCTTAGTTAAAAGCCTAAACATGATTTAGGAATATGCTCCAATCTCAACAAGGGTCAATAGTCCATATGGAATAAATTAATGCTTGCCTCTGGGAAAGCAGGTATTCTTTGTAATTATTTTTAAAAATTGTATTTGACATTAGCACCAGTGCAGAACATGCTCAGCATCATAAGACCCCAAACTCCAGCACAAGTTTTAACCATCTTCAAAACAAATCATGTCCTTCCTATTAAGATGTCAACTAGCAGGTTATCAGATTAATAAATCTAACTCAAATGATTAACATTTCTTGCGGGGGGTGGGTGTTAGGGAAAAGATTAACTTTTACTGTACAGATTTCTCTTTTAGCAGTATTTTGGGAGAACCAATCAGTTAAACAGCAGCTGTTTTAAGATTTAAGATAGTCACTTTTTTTAAAACTGGGCATTATCTTACACAGAAAATTACTGAAAATTGAGTGAAAATTGCAGGCCAGCACTCCTGCACGGGCCAGCACACTGCGTGGGCCAGCTCTCTGCTTGGGCCAGCTCACTGCGTGGGCCAGCTTGCCTTCACCAGGAGGCCCCGGGAATCGAACCCTGGACCTCCTATATGGTAGATGGGAGCCCAGTCGCTTGAGCCACATCCGTTTCCCTCCAAGTATTTCTTTAGTAAGTGGTATTGCTCCTGTTCAAGGAATCCATTGTTGACCTAATTATCTAATGGGAAAGAGGGAAAACATACTTATCACTTTTGAGGAACACACTTTAATCTATCAACTGAAGACCAAAATTAATAGCAATATAAAGAATTTGGAAACAAAAAGATTTTTGGTTTATATTTTAAGGATGGAGCTGCTGTTCCAACCTTATAAAGTAAAGCTGTCTGCTTTCCAAAGTCCAAAAATTGAAATACTTCCCCATCTCACCATGCTAACCAGTGTCCTTTGGTTTCTTTAAAACAAAGAAGAGTTAAAGCATTGCTGATTATAGATGTACACGTTTGATTTGGGGGCCTTTCACACACAAAAATCATACAGAATGGCCAGACACTTATTTTACAGGAACAGTTTAAATATTATGCATTAGCCCAGTCAACCTATTCCACCCACCCTTTTGGAGAAGGAAAAAAATCCACACCCATTTAACTATTTCACTTGTTAGGATTTGTCTCCCAACAATAAGTAGCTAAAACAACTTTCATCAATCTAGTTTGACTTTTAGAATAAGAAAGTCACATATTTTTAAGTACATATAGCTGAAATTGTGAATTATAACTTGAACCTAATAAACCATACATCACTGCAGCGCAGGGTTAATAAACCAATGTGCTTTGAATTTATTCAAGTACTGATATTTTGTACATAAAGATTTAACATATATAACAGCTATTATGAGAATTGAAAAGAGTTTCCCCCAAAATGAAAATATTGGGGAAGCAGATGTGGCTCAAGTGATTGGGCTCTTGTCTATCACATGGGAGGTCCAGGGTTCAATACCTGGGCCTCCTGGTGAAGGCAAGCTGGCCTGCGTGGTGAGCTGGCCTGCGCGGGGTGCTGGCCCGCATGGAGAGCTGGCGCAGCAAGATGACACAAGAAAAAGAGACACAGAGGAGAAACAATAAAGATGCAGCAGACCAGGGAGCTGAGGTGGCGCAAGAGATTGAGCGCCTCTCTCCCACTACGGAAGGTCTCGGGATCAGTTCCCAGTGCTGCCTAAAGAGAAGACAAGCAGACACAGAAGAACACACAGAGAGCAGACAGCGAGTGCAAAAACGAGGCGGTGGGGGGGTGGGGAATAAACAAATAAATCTTAAAGAAAAAAAAAAT